>JAVHKZ010000017.1:3000000-3256584 GCA_035079395.1 Aspidiotus destructor | reverse complement strand
TACAAACTACCTAAGTCCACCACTTACACTTCATAAAACTCGAAATGAGTTTCAATATCATCGGTGGGACTAAAAATAGTGACTCAAGAGCATAAAATGAAGATGATTGACCTTTTCCAGAAGAATGGACAAATTTAAAATCCCATAATGTATCAACTGAGTGCACTACTTACACCTTATCACACTCTATATATGTTCCAATGACATCGGAAAGGACTAAAAATTGTGAGTAGAGAGCAGGAAGTGAAGATGGTTGATCTCTTTCAGAAGCAAAATAGAAAATGTACAACTTAAGTGCACCACCTACACCTCGTCACACTCAAAATGAATTTCAACTTCATCGAGGGGACTAAGAATTGTGACTGAAGATGGTTGACCTTTTCCAGAAGTATGGACAAACTTCAAATCCCAAAATTTATGAACCGAGTGCACTACTTACACCACAGCACATTCGACCAAGAGAACTAAAAATTGAAAATGAAAAACAGGAAGTGAAGACGGTTGATCTTTTTCAGAAGCTTGGAAAAATTTGAAGTCCGAAAATGTACAAACTAAGTGCACTACTTTACACCTCATCACATTCAAAATGAGGTTCCCTGTCATCTATGGAACTAAAAATTCTGACTTGAGAGCAGGAAATGAAGATGGTTGACCTTTTAAAAAGACAAGAAGAAATGTTCAAGTCCCAAAATGTACAAACAAAAGGAAAACTCATTTTTGGGAGAGGAAGCTGGTGAGCTGATGGATTTTGACAATCTCCAATAAGCTGCCGTCTTTTATATGACAGAGGAATTATCGCATCGCATATTAGATACCCCTACTGTAAGATCGATGTGAAGGAACAATTATCAGGATAAGAATGATGTCAACAAGAAGATTAGTACACTTGGGGTTCTCCTATTGTCCAGTGCACTACTTACACCTCATCGCAATCGAAGTGAGTTCAATTGTCATCGAGGGGGCTTAAAATTGTAACTGAAGAGCAGGAAGTGAAGATAGTTGAACTTTTTGAGAGCGCTGATGAGATTAGGGGGCCACTCTCGCATATATTAACCTCAGTTTTTCAAGATTTAGGGGGTGGAACGGGCGGCCCCTTTTTTTTTACTCTAGTATAAATCTAGTTTAGAACATTTTAAGCTAAAAATATGTACATTAGGCCTATATAATGAAGGGTATTCCTTCTACAGCATACTGATTCAGGCTTAGTATAATGAAAGCTTGAGAGACCCAAGGTCATTCGCATACGGTGGGGTGGTACTCGCAAATTTCTGAACGAGTCGCAGTGAGTATTGCACACATCAAAGAGAGATCTATGCTAGCTAGTATAGACTAATACAAGCTTCCTTTTTGTTTAAGCCTATGGTATGAAGGAGCTTAGTTTGGAAAAAGCCTGTGGTATAGAAGAGCCTAGTATACAGCTTTGGACTGGATACAATATACAGGAAGTCTCCTCTCGGAATAAGCCAATGGTATACAGGAGGGATACAGTATAAAGGATTCCTAGACCTAGTATAAAGCTAGTATAAGCATACAAGTAGTTTACTTAGTGTAGGCCTCCTCTTAGAATAAGCCAAAATTTCCAAGTCCATTATTAATCTTCTACAGATAGTATAGTGGGGGAGGGGTACTCGCAGATTTCTCAATCACCACATAGTATAAGCCTACTATATAGTACTTTATGAAAGAATAGTATATAAAAGAATATAGTCTAGTATATTACTAATATTTGAAGGGGGGTGGTACTCGCAAATTTTTCGATTGTGGTAGCGGTGGGGTAGGTGAGCGTAAAGACATGGAACATGTCAAAATGTTACGATCGCGCCGCACGTACCGGCAACGTTTGTCACGACCATAGCCGATGTTAGCCGACAATATGTCAGGTGCTGCACCAATGCCCAATACTACGCGCGCAGCGCAAGGAGTACATTTGTTGATGAAGATGGCGCGGGTCGAATCCGCGACGGCGCGACGTGTCCTTTTCGCGCCACGCGACCGTCTACTCATAAATACGGATACGCTAGCCTAATTCGCTCGCTTTTGTTGATGTTTAATCTTACATCTATTGTTGTTTTACTCTCTCGGTTGCAGGTGATGAACTCAATGTCCAATCGGATTATTCCGTCAGCATTCGTCTCTGAGCCGAGTCGTAACAAAATGTAAAACGTTAAATTTCCTAGAAGATTAATTGCATCAAAACAAATAAATGAAAAAAAAAAAAAAAGGCATGAGGATTTCAAGTTTATGGCTATGTGAATTTAATAATTTTATAAGTACGTATGAGAACTTTACTCCACGTTGCTGCCATGCAAACCGGTATACACGAATACACAAGTTCTAAATGTATGAAATAGGGATGATTTTTTTTTTTTTTTCTTCTTTTCTTTTTTGGCGGATGATTCTCACTTTCCGAGTGAGAGCACTGAAGAAGAGTCAGAATGGCGTATACGTTATTTCTTCCGAAGGCTCGGAACATTTGTGTATCGAAAAATTGGCTGTGATAAAGTCAACAACCTTGTTCAACCCCGTTAATACTGGTATGCACGAGTCTTTGAATCTGGATTACGCTAAATAAAATTATCATCAAAAATTTTGTATCACGTGTCAGTGAAATCACAAGACAGACTTGAATATGCACCAGTTGGCATACAAATTACGTGAGAAGGTTGACTACCTTCTTGATTATTATCTTACAAATTCGCGAGTATAATTGTTCGTTTATGATAAATGAGTTTTCTGCACTAAAAATTCCGCGTATTTGAATTCCAATTTTCGCGTGTTTACGAGAGAGAAAAACAATAATTAATTTGTCTTCCATTGCACCTAACGACTACTTCATGATTTTTATTGTCGAACGAAGATAATTCTTCGAACCATAAGACTTATTTTTCGCATGCTCGGGGTCAGAAATGTATTTCGTCAAATATACCAGGTTCAAAATCACGGTTGGTACGTATATTTGCCCCTAGTTTTTCCTTGATGCGAGAGAAGAGTGGCAAAACAAAAAAAAGATGTTCTATAAAAATTTCATAGTGTAAACCATAAATAAAATACAAATGTTAGGTACTCCTGTCAGCGATGCACGAAGATAAGGAGACAACCTGTAAGTAATTCCGAAACGTGCGCAGTTTGTAGAAAATAAATTTTGGTGTACTCTTCGTAGACTTGAAGCAGATTGTAACTTGATTAGGTTTCTGTTAATCAACTGGCAAATCCCGAGTATACAAAACTATTGTCCTTTTTTTTATATTTTCAAATAATCTGTTGTTCAGATCGTGTAACCATTTTTATTGGGGGACTAGATACTTTAACGAACTTGATTTTCTTACGATCAGTGGATTACAGAAACTCTTCACTTTACTTCAAAGCAATTAGTTCAATATCATTTGTACTTCGAGGATACGGTACTGTGACTATAGGTAGGTATGTACTAAATATTTGGATTTTTTTCCCCGTTCTACACCTCCAAAATCGGTATCGCGCGTAGCGATGGTCATAAAGATTATACTGCATACGAAAACCTGAAGTGAGAGTGCAAATAATGAAGATCAGAATGCAGGAACTGTACGTGGGTATCAACCTCTCGTTTTTTTTTTGTTTTTTTACTTTCAAACTGGTCTTTTACGTACTTCATGGCTAGAGTGAGAATTTGTAAATAAAAACAATACTATCGGCCCTACCGGGTGCTAGCGCATTTGGGGATAGCCGTTTCTTCCTAAAATATAGGTGTGTGTAAGTCGGTGACACCTGATTAGACAACTGTTACTTGTATATTTCTCCTTTTGGCTCGATAGCATTCATTTACTCTTGAAACTTAATTTAAAAGTCTGGTCATTTTTCAACGGCTTTTCCACTCTGAACGATGCCTCCAAATATTGACCGAGTTTCATTTCGGTATGAATAGTTTATTTCTGGTTTGCGCTATTACCGGGTTTATATCGTACCAAGGGTCTTGATTGTACTTAGTTAAAAAGCTCGTCACATCGTCGGATAGATCGCACAGAGGTTATGAAGTCTTTGTGTGATCCGTGGCAAGCCAAGGCTTCTATTCATTTTTTTTTCAATGTAGCTTTTTCCAGGATAGAAACATGCACTCACGGCATGGCTTTGGTCAATACTGTTCAAGTTGAAGTCCCTGGGAAATATGGGCGCCTTTGGAAGTGCAGAGACCCGGAAATCAGGCATCTACGAACAATGATGACACATTTAATACTTCTCAATGTGCCTATACCTTTGATACAATTGGCTTTTCTTGACTATCTCATGTGGTCACATGCCCTTCTGTTGGATGTCGTGGGGCTAATTTGGGGGTGGCTTCTTATGACGCGTTCTGTGTTATGGTAACAATCTGTTTGTTGACGGCTAAAGCTGTTTAGTGTAATAACGCCAATATTAGGAGACTGCGAGTAAAAACATCGAAAAGCAAGATTCTTGTATTGCAAAAGTTGAAGACTTTGATTTGTACCTTCATTGTCTCATGAAAATGGGCTTGAAGCGCATGAAATTCCCCGAAAACAGAATAAGGCTTCGTCGAATCCATTCAATTGAACTTGAATGGATCATCACCGAGGTAGCTAACGCTCTTCATTAAGTGATTTTCAGCAAATCTAGCTGGATTTTATTTACTTTTATACTTGATCATAAAATTATGCTGTATTTGTCAAACTGCTCTTTAATTGTTGTACAATTCGACTTCATTTTTAAATTCAAAATTTGAATCTTTTCATAAACTTTTCCGCAAATATTGATGAGTTGGATAGGGTAAAAAAATGCCTTCAGGGCTAAGAGGTCGGCAAAGTTGTGTTTAGATGAAGAAATTAGCTTTATGTAGAAAGTTGAATATGTTGCAGATGGAGAGGACGTCGCCTGACAAAGCTTCTGTATGATTAAGAGGGATGGTTAAGAAATTGCGGAATTGGGTCATTAAGTTGAGGCAGCAGAGGGTGTATCGAATGGATAAGGGAGTGTGTTCAAATTCGCCATGAGGGTATGAGAGAGGCATAAGATGAGAAATGAGATGAGGGTATTTGTGAGTCTGGTGGGGCCCATTCTTAAATGGGTGCTGACTATTCCTTCTCTGCGTGTCCAATTTTCAAGAATGATTTTTTTGGGGGAAGATATTCTCTTTTTTAAAAAATTTTCTCTCTTCGCAAACATTCGCGACTGTGCTTGTTGAAGAGGTATTACAGCAGATAGTAAATAAACTTGAATGGATTTCAGGACTTGTAGGAATTTGCATCTACAATTTTTCAAGTTAGTTCTACGGAATCTGGATTTCCGAACAATGGACCCGCCTAAGAACCTTTTAATTCACTTCCATTTTTGTTTTGTTTTTTGTTTCGTGAGGAACATGAATTACTGTGTGCATTTTCGAAATGGAGCTCTCTGATAGACAAGGCCAAATCATAATTTAACGCGAATAAATTCATAAAACGAAAAATTAATTTTCTTTTTCTTCATTTTCAATTTCAAGAACAACAAATTTGTATAAACTGATGGCAATATTAAGAATAACTTATTGGAATTAATGAACGAAACAAAATAGAACAAGAAAAAAAGAAAAGAAAAAAGTATTAGGTAACATCAAATTTTACATTAGCACTAGGATCACGAATTTATTTTATGTAAACTCTATTTTGATATACGTTGCTCGGTTGGTAGAATACCGTTGTATTACAGAATATTGTTCACGCGATTCCAATACAGTTTTTTTTGGTATTTCTATATAAAGTTATTTTGTATGTATAATAATTAACATGAAAGAAACAAAGAAAAATAAAATTCTGGTAAAACCGAACACAGAGATTACTTTCATCGACGTATTTCAAAATTATTTAAAGTTTTTTGTGACATAAGTACAAGCGTTACCTTTTTTTTTTTTTTTTTTTTTTTCCGCGGCGTAAAAATATTGGTAACTTACAATATTGTTGCTTTCTTCTTCTTTCTAGGAAGAGAAAAAAAAAAGAAGGAAAATTGTCCTCTCGTTGTTGTAAATAATCTCACTATAGAATTCGTACTTAAACAGCAACTAACATCGTCGATTTTTCTCACGGATTAAATTAACACGTACACACACACTCGTAAAAGAGGAAAAAATTAACAAATTCTACTTTTATACATCACTTATGAAAACATACATAACTTAACGAGTTTAAAACAAGAAAAAAACTAATAGGTAAGCCTTACAGATGAAAAAAAGAAGAGAAAAAAAAGAAAATCTAGAAGAAAACTTACGGTTGAATAAATTACTCGTATACACATCATTATTTGCCTTTTTTTTTTTCATACAGTAATTATATCGCTTACAGGCATGACTTTCTGAGGCACCTTTTGTTTTACGTTACGGTTCATTAGCTTCCTTTGCGTGCCTGCAATGAAAAAATTTTCAATTTGTCTAGCCTATTGTTTTCATTTTCGGTTTTATCTTTAAAAATGAGTCACACCTATAAAATTTAAATAAAAGTACGGTACTCGTGTATTTTAATCGATAAAAATTTAATAAAATATCATAATTATGTTGACTAGCACTTGGAAATTAAAATTGTAATTTTAAGAGCGAAGGATACACAACAAGCAATGCACGCGTCATCTGTAGGTGTTTCGCAGAAAAGACCTGGCTGTCGACGAGTATCCAAGTAACCAGAACATTTTACCTATCAATAGAGATCACCGAATAATTTTTGTAAATTGCGATAAGAATTACATGAAAGGAAATATAATATAGAGATATAGTAAGAAGGTTGTTTTCTCCGCAATTCACGTAAAGAAGAACTTAAACATTAGGTATTACAGTTTATAAAACGCGACACCATTCCCAAGCTTTAGAAATTTTCTATTCTACATTACGTACGTATAACCCACACTTGTATGCTGCTGCGAGCTGCGCGAAATTATAACGGAATGCGAATGACGGACCCCCAAAAAAAAAGTAAAGAAAGAAAGAAGAAGAAGAAGAAGAAGAAGTGGAAAAAGAAAAATAATAATAAAATGGAGCATGTTCGAGTGAGGTAGTTATCGACACGTTGAGGAATAATAATGTAATATAAAATACACGTTCAAATAATACGACGACGACGGTACCTAAGAATATACGAATACAAAATAATGTGTTCGTATCCTTATTTATTGTATTTTCATACGCTGCGCTGCTGTTTACGCTATATCTCGGTCGGACGATACTTTCGCTCCGTCATCATCTTTCCCTCAGGCGAATGCTCTCGTTTGAATACTCTATACGTCGCCCTACTCTTTCGCGCAAAAGTGAAAATACATACTCAATTTTAGGCTTTTCAAAAATTATATATTATATCTTAATCTCTGTTTCGCCGAGCTTTTGCTCTACATTTCCATGTTCGTTGAACACACAAGACCATAGCTCAGCACAGAACGGGACAATGATATAGCATTCTTGACGTGCACGCGTCCGCATGCCTTTAAATACGTTCATAGATAGCAGAAAAAAGTTATAAGTATTTTTTAAAAAAATGAAATTCTGATCTTTTGGTTCTGTACGTACCTATTGCTGAAAATAACTGTCTACCATTTGACTGAAAACAAAAAAATCATTCTCAAGAAGATTTCCTTTCTCTTTCTTTGAGGGGAAGGGAGCGTCTGGGTGGGTGGGATAGAGCTTTTTAAAATCAGTCTCTTGTTTTTCTTTTTTTCTTTTACAAACATTAGCTAATTCTTATTGTGATGTCCTTCGAAATTTCCTATCATACTCATTGTGAAAAATGTATTTCAAATTGTTAGATAACGATATCAGTCGAAGCTAATTATATTTTACCTTACGCATTTTTAGCTCCCAAAATCCAATGTGAGGTTGAATATAAACCATGATTCAGAGTTCTCTCTTTTTTCCAATGTTGATCAACTTTGTCCTCAAGAAGCAATTTATAATGTCTACATGATATTATTTCAATAATAAATATGATGCAATTTCCTTATAATTTATAATTTTGTATTACACTTACTCCTATAGGTACCTACTCGTATGGTTCGGCTTGGATTTAAAAAAGTGTTTTCATATTGGTTTCGAAAACTTTCCATCTTCAAAAAAGTTCTTATTCTACAGCTGCTTCAATTTCAGCATTATGCAATTAACCAGAATTACAGACTAAAAACTATATTTTTATCCTTGCGGAGAGGATGGAAATTACACCACTCATTTACAGTCACATAAATCTAGATTCCAATCTTCAAGAAATTACAGTACCGATATCTATAGAAAATGAGATCAATGTTTTTAGATGAAATAGATATCGTAGTCGGTCAACAAATTGTAAAAATTTACGTAGGTAACCTACATTTTTTCTCAATTCAAAAGGTAGAAGAAGAAAATGAATGAATCTTATTTGAGACGTGAGCTTCTATGAGAAATTATTGCCGATTGTCAAGATTAGAGAAATGAAAGTTACTGAAATTTCTCTACAAACATTTCTTGAATCTACAAACCTTTTTCACGAGTCAAAAATGAAATAAAATAAAATTTGGCTCGGAGGCCATTCGACCTTTTGATTTCGGTCAATTTTAAAAACAAATTGGGTACAGTACAAAATTTCTAAAATGTCATCTGATAATATCATTTTCCCAAATAAGAGGGGTACAGATTGACAACACACGAATACGAGTATATACGAGTATCCTTGGGCTCAAACAATCGAGTAGCGTCGGAAGTCTTATTCAGCGACGACGCAGCTTCGAGTTTTACATATAAAAAAAAAAAAATATTACGCGGATGTATTCGGTGATCTACTGCGGTACTTACGAAGTGATACTGTAAGTCTACCGTGCAGTGCGATTGTTTATTTTGGACTGTATATAGACTTGCCGTAAAGTGTAGGTGGTATTCGGTGTACGTACCACGTGTTCCTGCGCAATGCGTAAAGGGAGGCGTTTTCTAATTTTAGAGGCGGTCTTTCGAGATCCCTTCAATTCCATCGAGCAGGGTTTTTCGTCCAATGGCGACGATTGTTGAAATTTTGATATTGTACAAAAATTAATGCGCGACGACTTCCAGTACTTTACTTCATAACGCTTATAAATTGATTATGATTTGCGTCAGGCATCGCCATTTTTAAATCGAATACGTACGTGCTTGCTTATGAACTTTCTCTCGAAACGAATTCACTAACACGCCTCTAGCCTGTTAATCTTGATACTGATGTAGCCGATCCAAAATAACGATATCCCAGCATGTTCCAAATTAATGTGTGTATAATAAGAAGGCAGTTAGTACGAATATTTGGCTTCGAAACTTAATTGTATAAGAAGACACCAACGAAAACAAAAATTACCATGGCACTTCAGAAGCAACTGTCCCTCGATCGACTCGAGAAACCATTGTACTCGTACAAATGCGGTACAAGCGGTATTATACGAGTATGTGAAATCTTTGCAAAAAATTTGTAACAATACATTTTAATAATACGTTTTCAGCTAATGTTCGGTAGAAGTTTTCGAAAATTTCTCTTTCGTAAATGAATGAGCACTCGATTCCCGTAGATTTGAATACTTCCGCCAGGCATTATAAGGACGTACAGTGACTGAATTTCATCTATTTAAATTTTATGAGTTTTTTTACTCTATAAAGGGTTTCATTTATCAATGGTTATTTGAGAAATATTTTTTTCCACGAATAAAATACAGTACGCGATTTGAAATCTGGCAGTCAATTATAAAAAGCAATGACACGAGCAGACAAAATCAGAAGAATCAAATCCCTTCTTTTCGTGATCAACTGAGAAACTGAATTTTATCCTCCAAATTATGATGAGCAATCTCTTGCGAGCATTGGTCGTGGCTTAATTACTTTCCGCAACTCACTCTAGATTCGCCATTCTTTCTTATTACTTATATCCTCCTTAACGATCTTACTCACACGTCTCCTTCACGATCTTGACCATTGTCTTTCTGCACACCTCTCTATCATTTTTCTTCCCCTCTTTTTTATCGATATACTTTCGACTTTCGCGATAAATGATTGCCGTGTCTCTCGTTATTACTTTTTTTTCCCTTCGTGCTACTCACCTCAAAACCTGATATGATTTTCACGGGAGAAGAGCATTCGCCTAGGTACCATTTTTTGCGCGCATGCTTGAAGAATGTCATCAACTTCAAAAATATTATAGGTAATATTAACTCTCGGTGATTTCAATTATTACTGTTGGGTGACGACCTGCTTATCTGGTTACCGTTGGCGGCAGATTTATCAGACAAATGAAAAGAAGCCTGCGGTGAAGATGTAGTCGCTGTCGAAACACCCAAGCTCGAAGTGGACGAGTGTGATGAATAATTATCCTTATCGTTCGCGTCTCCTCGATGGTTACGTTGCTTATCCCCGGAATCACTCAAACTCCGCACGCAGTTGTACGCGTTCGTGTAGTCGGAAGGCCCTAGTTTGCGCTGAATAAATCTGCTTCCGTCTTCGCTTACTTTTCCCATAAACGAGCGTATTTCTTCGAAATACGAATCGTTATTACGCACACCTGTCTGTCTACGAAGCTGCGACAAATGTATGGACGCACCGCGATCATCGGCCAACCGCTCGTCCAATATGGTTGGTCCGTCCGCATCATGTTTTTTCAAATGCCTATCCAAGTTCGTTTGCTGGCCGAAGCATCGGCTACAGAGGGGACACTTGAATGGTTTTTCCTTATTGTGTATGTTGCGAACATGCCGTTGCAAATTTGATGATATGCTGAAAGATCTTTCGCAGTACTTGCATTTGTATGGTTGTTCGCCGGTGTGCGTGCGCAAATGACGAGTTAGGTTCGCTGATCTAGGAAACACCTTACCGCAAAACTTACAAGCATAACGATCCTTCGTCTTGCCGCTGATATTGTTGTTTGACACAGACTCCGACCTCGTTCGAGACGGAGTGACGCTGTTGACTGTAGAAGGCGGCCTTATGTCGAAAGGTAAAGGTGGTGGCGATATCTGTTGTCCGTTGAGTACGTTATGATTTAAGAAATGGTACGGGCTATTATGATGCGGGTAACTGGGAGAGCAATTAAGAACACTAGGGTAGTGAAGTGGTAAACGCGAAAGTTTGTCCTCCGAATACATAGCCTCTATCATCAGAGGATGGATGGGCTGATGCGGAAAGAGTATGTGATAGGGCGACGCAATAGGCGGCGATGGTTTGACGTCCGGCGTCGTAGGTCGCGTCTTCCCTCCACCACTACCTCCACTAAGGGCTCCTGGTTCGCTTTTGACACTAACCGGGCGGCCTTGTTCGCGGTCCGGCGGTGGCAACGGAGATCCATAACTAATAATGAGATTCTGATTTTCGTCTTCTCCGGTCAACTTTTTATAGTCGAGTCGAAGATCTAACGGTTCATTTTCATCCTTATCGTCAAGCTTTTCAGAAGGTGGTTTGTTGGCGGGTGACATATGTGGTGCAGAGGCGGATGTAGTAGTTGTGCGCGCATTTCTCGATAGATCAAATGGCATATTGTCATCCTGCAGCTCGTTGTCATGGTCGTCGTCGCGTAGACTTTGTTCGGCTGGGACTGGGTACACAGACGCTTGTTTCGGGGAGTTGTGGCCGCTGGAAGAGAGCACCATTTTTCGCGGACTGGAATCTTTTTCTCGCATATTGTTGTGTGGAACAGCTGAAACCGAATTGACATTTGGCAGGAATTGGAGTGACCCAACTCGCGGGTAGTAGCTGCTAGAGTACCACGCCGGCGAGCTGTCCACTGCACTCATCACTTTGACTCCGCCACCTGTAACAGATGAAAAAAAGCTGTGCTCAGTATTGAAGAATTCTAAAAATGATGTACCGTACACATTTTAATTATTCTACTCGTATGCCTGCACGACGGCGATAGATTCAAGCTCTTATAGGTTGAATTTTCTCCAAACTTTTAATTTGAGCTTAGGGGTGGAGTAGCACGATCTCGGTTTTGTAGTGTAGGTATTTGATGTTCGAAACATATCAGGTTACAAGCTAACGTTGCTGTGTTTCTCAACGGGCGAAACGACCAATTGATAAAAGGCGAATGAGATCACGTCTTTTTGGTAGATAGTTGATGCTGACTTTGATGTAACTCTTTCCTCCCAGCCTCAGTTAGGGATCCATCCACTAGCTTAGACTCTTAAATCGTTGCGTTGAGTTTCACATACTTTACTGCTTAGCCTAAGCGTACCGATGAACTCGGCTCAAATCTTCACCTCAGCTCTATTATCTTTTTTTTTCTCATCCAGAGCATCATCCTTCGAGAACTACGAGTATTTGCCAAACGAATTTCAATCTATTGAACCACCAAGCAAGAATTTTCTTCCACCGATTCAGTAACAGGTCTCACGACATTGTTACAAGAGATTATTTATTCGAATTTCTGATAAATAGTGTAAGAAATCTACTTCAATTCAACAAAATTGATTACTATGAGATTTTGGTCGATTTTTGGAACAATTCAGTCTACGTAGAGGATTCAACAAAATGTTGGAAAACGAATATTCGTGATGAAAAACCAACTGAGTCTTTCTTCCTCTTTAATGAATCTCTGTGTAATGAACGAGTATGACATTGTCACGGTATGGTATCTTTCCGACTGCGAGACCGGTTTCCTTAACCATTCCAAATGCAAATAAACATTTCGTCTAGACTATGTACAGGTGTACAGTACACATACTGATAAAACGAACCGTAAACAGATGAGGGAAAGTAAAGAAAGAGAAAAATAACCTTTTCTATCTTTTAATTCATTAAAACGAATAGAAAATAATAAATTTGAAAATCAATGAATGAAACTAAAGATTTTATGAATGAAGACAGATAACATAATGACGAAATTGTGTGTATGCTCGCAGCATCCATCTCGTTTTTTGCTGCACGAGTTTTACGAGTTCAACCTAGGCCTCTTAGCTTTTTTTACGTGATTTAGTAATTGCTGAAATAAGAAAATAATATTATTAAGAATAAGGCATTTCGACTTTTTTAAATCGTAATAATGAGCAAACAATTTTGTACAGCACTATTTTTTAATAAGCGAAACTAGTTTCAAAGGATATAAGTCATAAATTAGTTTTACTAAAACAAAAATCGTATAGTTGTTCAAGCTTACGTATAGGTATACTTTAATTATTATATCTGTTACGATAGCCGAACTAGTCTGTTTTGTTTTTTAATGAATTATACGTCTCACGACGTTGATCTATACTATAACGGACATCAACAGTCTTCGTCATTTTTAAGAAAAATTTTGCCAAGTAGGTATAATCAGTCATTTATTTTAGTAGTTTGTCATTCAACGAAATCAGTTCGTCAACCAGATCACTCCTTAGTTTTTTCTAAATTTCAGGCTATTTTCATTTTCCTATAAATACGATGCCGTTGCGACCGTATTATGAAGAATCTTTGTTTTTTCTTAAGGTTCTCGGTTCTTTGCTATGTCTAGCATATACTAGATACCTCCAAAAAGTATTACTATTCCTAGATTATCATTTCCTTTCGAGCCTTTTGAAAACTACATTGAGTATTTCCGAAGAGAAAGATATTTCAATAGTTTTCAACGACAAATTCCCTTCAGAAAGGTTCAACTATAGAGGCGGTATAGAAGCAGAATTATGAAATTTTTTCGTATCGTTTTTAATTAGACGTTGAAGTTGGCAAAAATTCGCCTGTTTTCGAACGTTGTAAAATTTTTTGGGAGCAAAAATTCAGGTTTCTATTCCTGTACCGCCTTCCGTCAAACCTTTCTGTATTACATTTCCGGAGATCGAAAAAATTCGTTTGGAAATGGAACTTTGAGAAATTTTTTGTGAAGTCATTCCATATCATTCGTTATAAGGACTACCCGCGCACGCCAGATAAACGTCGCGTCGCCCAACCTTCCAGGGTATTTGGGGATGTATATGCAACTTATTGTACACCATTTTGGAGTTCGCCAACAGGCGAAGCACACCCTTAAGAATCAACCATAATATAAGCAGAGACCAGACCAGATTCTTTGGCATTTTTCGTATCATTTGCTTAGGGCGGGAAGCTTGGAAAGAAGATAAAAGTTAATTTCAGGATTATGGTGCAGTGTGGCTTGAGAAACAAATTTCATTTCGCCGAAAAATTCTGAAAATGAGATGCTGCTAAAAACATGGTTTAAAATCTACTCTAATATTGTCTAAAATTGAGAAGCATTGCACAAAAAATGAAATAACTTTGCTTAAAATTAAATTATTCAAGTATAACCAGTGCCTAAAGTTTAGTCCTAAATCGAGTCATTTTCATTAACGAGATCGTAAAATTTTTTAGCTATAATTTCGATTGAAAAATTAGTTGGTATTGTTGAATTTTGCTTCTCAAAATTGTTCAATTTTCGCCAAAAATCAAGTAAGGTCGAGAATGAATGAGAGAGCTGAAAAACGCGCGTTTTAAAATGCTAAATCTTGCCCAAATTTTCTAACTTGGATTCATTCTCGTTTTTTCTTCGATCTCTATTCATTACCCTTAATTTAGATGTTTTATCAGCCCCATTTTGGGTATTAGACTCTGTATATATAATTTCTGGGAATTATGTGCGTGCTGTAATTTTCATTTTTATCAATTTTTTTGCTACATAATATACTTGTAGAAAAGTGTGAAGACTTTCATTATAGATTTCGTGAGCTTATAAATACATACCTACTTCAGAACTCTGAGAGTAATCAATTTGGGTCCAGTGAAATATCATAGATTATTTTACAGCTGATGTTTTTCACTCATTCTTGAAGGGCACTCCGGACGCGAGCAGAATGAGAGCGTTTTCCAAACTCAATAAATGCAATCGAGGTACGCATTTATCCCGTTACTGACGTGATTCTTTTCAAGAGAAAAGGCCTCTCAACGTTCTGTAATAAGCGGCTATAAATTTTTGCGCGGCGCAATCACAAACGAAGTGACCTATTAATCTTACAGGATATATCAATTAAACCGAGTAATTAAACTATAAGTGCGAAACAGTCACGAAATAGCTCTCTCGACTAAGTGTTTCAAAATTCACTTTAATTCTCTCTACAGGTATCTTCGCGTGAAAGAAGAAAAAAGCTCGTAAAAAACTATATGCTATTAATGCAAGTTGTTCATCGGCATTTTTTTTTTTTTTTCCTTTTTGCTTTTCTCCAAACGACGCGACGCGCTCTTATTCAAATTCTACGAAGATCGCCAGGTTTTGATAAAACACCCTCGGAACTAATTACATCGTATTGTTCATTTTCTCTGCATCGACTCTTTTAAGAATACTCAAGCTCGATATTAGATAGCATTCATTTAGGAGCGTAAAAATATCGTCGTGCATAATTCGTTCGTAAAGTTACTATATAGATATTCCTCTCTCCGTAGTAAATGCATAATGGTGCCATCAGTCAAAAAAGCGCTCGTAAGTGGCTGCATGAGTCATTGCAAGCCTATCCGATATACGTAACCTTATTTTGCTCATTAAGGCTGTTTAACGAATAGCGCATTAACCGATCAGTAATTTTCGATCAAAGCTTTCTCGTAGAAGCGTCTATCTACGAGACGTTTTGAGAAGATCGTAATAACAAAAAACAGACCGATAAAATATTCGCAATCGTTTCGAAAATATTAACTATTCTAAACGACGCTGTTGATGGCTGTTTATTACCACGTGCACTATACGTATGCTTCTACGTATAATACATTATACTCGAATAAAAAATGAAGCAAAGGGAAAAAAATAAACTACTTTCTGAAATACGTAGTGTTCTTCAATTCTGCTCACTAGACGCACACTTCTCTTTTTGATAATAAAAATCTATTTCTCTTTTTTTGCACCCTTTTTTAGTATTTCTTATTTTCTTCCTTATTTATTTTGCGAGTACTTTTAATTAAAGTACGCATTTTACAATAGGGCGCCAAACAACTGTACCACGTGACTACATTGGACGCACTGAGCGAAGTACGTATATTTATATTTGCATAACGCATCTCAAGCTTCGGCTCTTGACGCATTCGGCGTAGAAATATATACGCACATAACAGAATCTACATGCACAATGATTACGTTCGTTTTTATTTTCATTATTATTAAACGTTCGAGCCAATCGTACGGTTCAATGAATAATACGTAAATACGTCATTTATTAAGCTTTATCTGGCCATTGATCTGTTAAAATATACTTAATTATTGACAGATCTATTATTTTTTCTTCCCTTCACGCGTTCTATTACGCCGAGAAAGTTTTTCGATCGCAACTAACGATGCGCGCGATGAGAGCAGAGAGCGTTGAATTGACACTATCTCGTCCATTGCATTGTTCCAAAAGTTGCACAACGCCTTCGCTTGTCTTTCTACTCTCGCGCATTCTGAAGATATACCTACCTATATAAAATGATTTTTGAACCCATACAAGTAGACTCTTGTCTTATTATAGTAGGTATGCGCGTCTCTGATATTATCATTACGAAAGACGTTCGTCAGATACTTAGGTACACCTCGAAATGTGATTTTTGAATTACTATATGATTTCTATCGTCGAGGTTACTCTTTCCAGAATGATTTTAGTGAGGACCTCGTATGCAAGAGGTCTCAAATTTCAACCTGTCAACCGCTCTCAACTGAGAGTCTGTTCTGAAGTGCAGAGGAGGTAGAGAAGTTTTGCTGTGTTCGCTATCTCTAGCGTTTTTTGATCTTGAAATTTGGAAAATTTCAATTTTCAATCTGTAGATATATATATGGATAAAACCAATGAGACTACAAGAAAAAATTGAATGAGATGTGGGTATTGGCAAATTTTTGACTTTTGAGATAAGATTCTTGATGAACCAACTTCTCCGCGTAATCGATTATCAAAATTGAATTTTTGCGATTATTTTATTTTCTTTTACGTTCTCCGTTTTATTTTTTTTTCTTTTTATCAACTCATCGCATTCGAGCTCTCTTATAAATACTGTATATGTTACAGGGAATTTTTTCCATTACGTGCTTGTGAACAATATCTGCTGGAAGCCAGAAGAGTAGCTCAATTAAGAATGAATGAATTACGGGGCCTACAGTAGAACTAGACGTTCTTCGCTACCCAAAGTCGTCAAGAAAACTTGGTGGGCCGAAGAAAAGCTAGAACAGATCCTGAGTTCCACCAAGGTGGGCAACTCTTCATCACTATATAGAACCACCACTTCCTCATGGCTCCTCCATTTCTGACTCAGCCGATGTGAGTTTGAGCCCGTGATAAGTACTCGTGGTATCACAGGTTATACAGTACTTAGTGACCAAATGCTTGGATTCGTGATCGTGAAAAAGAGCCGAATCTAATTTGAACAGCAACAATTTTCTTGAAAATAAGCTTCTGAAGCGATTATTTTTGACCATTTTTTTTTTTTTTTTTTACTCATTTCCTTTCATTAGATTCAGGTTATTAAACATGAAATGGTGATAAGTCGAAACGGAGGGAGGAAAGCTGTTTTTCCGGTAGCACGATCGAAATCTCATTTCTGTGTCTAATTAATTGAAGGTTGAAAATTTGACGTTTTCTTCTTTCCTTAGAAAGGAGTCGCCAACGGTTGATACTAATTTTTCGGTAAATATCAAAGGTAACAGCAACGAGTATTCTATTAAAAGAAAGTAGATGAAAATATTTCGGACGGCTAGTTTGTCGCAACCTACCCCGGAAAAAAGGAGAGAAAGAAGAAAAAACGAGAAGACTACTCAAACACGATAAATTGATGTTAAATTTATGGCGTAAACAACGTGCTCGACGTCAATAAACGTCTCGTTTGTCGATGCTTTTCGCACCAGGTCGATAATTAGTTGCAAATTAGATCCAACGAGCAGTCAGTTAAACGACTCCCGGCCAACATGCTTTGGTTTTTGAAGGTATGTACGCATCGATTGTTCAAAACAAGCCGCCAACATATCGTGAACCAGTTAATGTGTAAAATAATTCTACGAGCGAAGTGAAAGAAAACGAAAAAGAAGAAGAAGAAGAAGAAGAAAAAAAACACTTGTTAAGTGGATGTCCGGTTTATTGCGTACGACAGTAACTTCAACTTAGGTACGTACAAAATTATTTATCGAGTTACGCCATTACGTGATTCGAAATCTGGTAAATAATTAAAATTTTGAGCCGATAAAATACGTCGATCTATTTTCAGTTCTCACCTGACGATAATTCTCTTGCACGTTTGTATCTCCGCTTGGTTAATTTGATTTCTTTTTTTTTCTTTCGAGGCATATTGAAAAAAAAAAAAAAATACCTACTCATTTATGCAAGTATTATTTCGGAAGAAGGTCTAATCATGAAGGGTTTCTCGGTACTTGCATCAAAGTCGAGTTTCAAAAATTCACTTCTACTTGTACCTAATTCAAATTACGTTGATAGTAATCATGCATTGTCCAGCAAGCTACTGGAGAAGGAATACGTTATCGTTAAAAGGACGCTACTGCTGAAGGATCGCGCCGAAAATTATGAGCTAATTTAATCATCTGGAATCAGAAATAGTGTGAGCTTCCACGCTTTTTAAGAAGAATAAATTTGGACGAGAGAACGGCGCGAAATGCTCACTCAGCCCAGTTCCTTACAGAATAATTACGTACTCATCAATGTATGATGAAAATAAAAGTAGTGTCAGTCTTGGTGTCTTTCGTATTATACGATTACGGAAAATTAATTTGAAAAATCCCGTTGTTTGATAGGCATAGAACGAGCGAGAGAGTCGGAGGTGATAAAAGAACGCTTGTACAGCACGCATACCGACGTATGCACGAAAACGTTGGAAATTCGCATCCATGTTACGGTTGCCGCTCCGCTATCGACAATATAAATCAATCGTCCGGCTGGATAATATTAGCCCCCGCGAACCATCTAATGATGGGCAGCTGTCACCGTCGCTTCTCGAGATCGCAATCCGACCTCACTGTTTGGCTAATTTTCTGCACGCCCTACCGCCGCGTACCACGCGCTCTCTGTACATTCATGACGTACGCGCTGCGCTATATTTATAGCACTGCCAGATACTCTAATATACACATCCTATGGAGAAAAAAAAAATACGACTATAAAGTATAGGCTGGCACATGTAAACGGCGGATACGCGTGTGCGGCTAAAATGAATATTCTTCGATAGCAGCGCGTAAGAATCGTTTAATAATAATTATGCTGACCATAAAGACTCTCAGGCCATCAACGTGCACCGCTGATGGCTTAGCATCGCGCAGTCTTCTCTCTAATAACGTAAATTAATTCAACGCTCAAAGGCGTAATCCACTTGAACAAAAGTTGGCGTGACGTATGGACACTTCATTCTGATCGTTTACACGATCCATACGCGATAAGCTATGATTTTAAAAAATATATTATATCGTTTTCTAGATGGACACGAAGTACCTAATGTAACTTGTCGAACAGCCACACAGTTATATATGCAAACTTGTGGTACGCGGTCGTTAAATGCAGGAAAAAAGTGCGACCAGCTGCCCGGTAACATTTATCTACTCGTCAAATTTATTTGGAAGCAGCAGGTTCGTGATGATGAGGAAAAAGGATGGACTAAAGATGGTGGCAATTAAGATGGTATTTGTAATTTTGAGAAACGAGAGCCGGCGCGGCGTCAGCTTGAGTTATCAAAAGATCAATCTCAAAAGTTAACGCCCGCAAACATTTCTTGTTTGAAGAGAAGAGTAACATTACCGTTACATTCGCAAGATATTATACGAGAACCGTAGGAGAATAAGTATGCAATTTGAAACAATGGAAAAGCCCTATAGCTTCATAATCTTAATTTTTGATGGATAATCTACATTGAAAATGAATTGGTATAACTACTCGAAGTAAAGCTTTTTCGGAACTTCTTCACCTCACTCCTCCATTTTTCTTGAGCCTAGAATTTTCGCATGGCGTGTCTATGTAAGGGCGTATGTACGTACTGGTTAAGGGGTTCTTTATCCGATTACCTTATAATTTTTTCAATCGTATAGAGCCGTAGAAATTTTGACCAACCGACGCATACTTAAGAAACTTCCTCAGCAGAAATTCAAACCAACCGATGGTTATCAGGTAGTCGAATACACTATTTCACCAAGTTGAAGGAGGAGGTATTACAAAAAGAAAAAGCGAAGCAAAGAATATGGATCGTGTCTGGTCGGAAGAACTTGTGGAACGTTCGGTATGGAACAGAAATAACCACTCGGGGAAAGTTAAGAAATTATGAGAATTGTAGAACGAGAAACAGTCGAGTGCCAATGAAATTTGCTGTAGAGGCAGTAGTAAGGGCCGATTCTATGATATGAGAGATGATTTGATCATGTCGAGATGTGCGCAGGTAAAAGCTTATGAGTTTTCACTAAAAGGGCCACGTCATGTTTTGATATAGATTGGAGTCCCTTTAGCGATTTTGAAATAGAACAATGGAAATCCCGAAGCGAGTTATTCAGAAAGAAGGCTTACGGAGATATTTTTGGGCAAATTGAGGTCGTAACGGATACTCAATCTACGCAGCATGGCGGTTGGTACCACCTGCTATATAGACTAGTTTATTGGTTGCATTTCTGTGTGGAAAATTATCTATGAAAGAGAGTTAATCTCCTACAAAATTCCCCCATTCGAAAGTTTTTAGACCATCATTTTTTTAATAAACGAATCAAAATGGAATACTATATCAATACGAGAAAGTACTCGCGCGCGTAATAAGTTCATTAAAATATCTTATTACGCGGTATAGGTAGGTTTTGTATATATTCAGCACAAAATTATTATTGTGTATAGAGTATCTTCAGCAGGTTCTAGCAAACAGTTGAAAATAGCTTCGCACGCTGCAAACCAAATGAACGAACGTCCGAAGTGCAGCGTGCAAGCATGGCGAGCGCGCGTTGAAACTAGCCCACGGCTATCACGATTTTGAAATGGGGAACGCACAATGCCTCCGGTACAGAAGCCGAATACGTTGACGTTGCGTACCGCGCCTAGCGCGCGAGTTGCCCACGCCAACACTCGCATAGTTATTTTCGTATCCGAAAAAAGAAGAAGAAATTATCCGTTCGGCTCCAGCATAATTTCGACGTTGTTATCTTTTCTATACCTTCGCCGTACTCGTATCACGTGTACGTCGTACATTTCAGGTTGGTAGGGTAATTGCGGCAAATATTTAATATCGCGTAGTGCCGCGGATAGCACAGCGAGAGCGAGATGAGCGTGATCTGCGGCTTTTCCTCGACTTTATCGATATAGTATTATAGTAGCGTCGACAAAGAAATGAGGTCGATCCAATTCCTCTAAATAGAAAGACACGACGTAACGCAAGGTATACCAGGTATACCTATACAATAATATTCCATCATTTTGAATAAGTTTTTATTCAACTTATTACGATGCACAAATCGTCGTTACAAATTAATTATACCCGCCATGGTACTGGACAACAGCATACGTATGTATACGTGCACACAGGACATCAAAAATACATACCATTTACGTCGTTTAAAGACCGCATCACAACCACCCTCTGTCCTCATCATTCGCGACACTCGACGTTAGTTAGCCATTTATAGCGTTTATTAAAATACGTCGCGAAGTCGTGATCAAATTATTTATAGACTGGATGCTTATTGCTCCCTTTTAGTCGCATTCGCATCCGATGCGTCAGTTTCTTCGTTTTTTTCTTCTCGTTGCGTTGCTTTCTTCCTACTTTTCCTTGGTCGTATCATTGAATCTATTCTTGTTATCTTGAGCAGATTACGAAGGCTAGCAAAAAAAATACACTGTTCGCCCAGCAAAAAAAAAAAAAAGGGAGAGAAAAGTGAAGAATGACTTTCGAGTGCAATTTAGTGCTGTTGACAACAAATGTATGAAAAGTACTAAAATATCGTGAAAAAATTAAAAGATGAGTACTTTTCGCCATCGTGTTGTGAAAAGGTATGTGTTTTATCCAACTGAACAACAATATTCGAAAGACTGTTGATGGGCTCTTCATTTCACATTGTCATTCAAAACACGGTGGAATCATCTGACCTCAGTCTCAGTAAAAAACAATAATGATAACCCTGATAGTAGAGGGGTGATGTATGTTCTAGGACAGTTCTGGATTTCTAAGACAGTTCTGGATTTCTCACTTTTTCGCTCACTTCTCATCAATCCTTTAGTTTCCATTTATGAGCTACAAGCAGTCAAATTTCTTACTTTTTCACTCATATTTCAGCAATTTTAATCGATTCACAAAACTATTCAAGTTCCATGTTCTAGGACAGTTAATCATTTCCCTAACGCAGACCGCAATTTTCTCTTTTTTCAACCTCTCCAAAAAATCCTAGAAATCATCCAATTTTTATAAGAATCAATTCACCCTATTTTTCTTACTTGCTAATACAAAAATTTCAAAGAAATAAATCTCTCTCGTGAGAGCTACTTTCCAATACTCATAAAAATGTAAGAAATTCAAATTTTTCTTTCTAGCGCACTTACTCATTTCTCTAGCGTAATGAAGCATAGTGAGCAATTTCTCCTAATTTTCATTCAAATACTAACTCTAACGCGTGCGAGATTTTCGCACAGAACGTCATTTGTCCTTGACAAGGAAGTGCACTTCCACAACGGTATACGCGAGTCGACTACTGTGTATCAAATTGTCTCGACAACTAGTCGAGTGTGCACAGATTCAAAGCATGAAAGTTGTCGAAGTTGTCCTTGACAAGGAAGTGTACTTCCACGACGGTATACGCGAGTCGGCTTCTATCATTATGTACGAGTATATTGAATTTTCAACCAGTTTCAACTATACATCTTTGGCTGAATATTTTCGTCTACACTAGAACATCATTTGTCCTTGATGAGGAAATGCACTTCCACATAGCTCATAGGTAGTACGATATACGACTTGTACACGCGACTCGACTGTCATTCGATCGTAAATACTATACTGTGTATGTACGTAAATACGTATACTGTGTATGTACGTCAAATAAACCCTTCTCTCTGCGTTTCACATGTAGGGGTTGAGACCTACCAATGCTCGCATTAAAAGGTTTGATTCACCTTTTCAGGAAAAGTTGATAAGATATATAAATATTGAAATTAATCATGTTGTTCAGGAATAAGTAACTATTTCTTCATCATTTGATAAAACGGATTAGTCTCACGAATCGGTTCATTATTAACAATTTCTTCTTCGTATGAATTGCTTGAACGAATAGGATTTACTTCAATTATCCACTCTTTCGCTAGTTCTGGATGATTACGGAAAAGTACTTCTAATTGAGCACGATGCGAATACAATTTAGATAAACTGATTCCAAGATGACCAATTTTCTTGTACTGACACCATAAGCGACCCAACCAACGTAATGTTCCAGCATGACGATTACTGATACCAAATTCTTTTTTCACCAATTCTGAAAATTTCTCGTTGGTTTCACCATTCATTTGCTTCTCAGAATGTAGTTGGTAAAATAATTCGAGAAAATAACCATAATGACATTGATGAATAATAAGATCTTGTTTCTTTTTCTTTATGACAACGCTTGAAGATCTCAAGAAATTTCCAACTTCAAAATAACTCAAAGAAGTGAAATTTGGAATATTCACGATAGGTATTTCACAGCTTGTGAATAAAAATGATTTCAAATATTCATTAAAATTGTTGCTGCATGGTTTTCTGAATAATCTTGATAGATAACCAACATGGCCTTTTGGAAGACGAATTTCACGAAGAAGGATTTGTCTACGAACCACATCATAATTTTCTCTCGTAACACGATTTAAAATTTCTAGTAAATCTTCTGTTGCTTTTCGAGCACGTCGAATGTCTTCCATAATTCTCGATGTACAATAAGGAGATATTTAAATCAACGTTTCAGTTTACGCTAAGAATTAAAAAAATTCCGTCAAAAAGATTTTGTCGAACACCAAACACCTCCAGGAATGAATACAAAAATGGACAGTCATTAGTCATTAGATATCGCTCATCAACAGCTGGTTGGATGACGCAATGCATACTGATGCAATTTATTCAGTGTGGTTAAATAATAATTTCAACGCGTGAGATTTTTTTATTGAATTTTTTGAAAACTAGTTGGATGGTGCATCAATTTTAAATAAAAAGTTATAAAATTTATCGGGATAAGCACCATTAACAATTATGCGAATAATAGTTTTCGTGATGGATTTTTGATGTGTTCGCTATCGCATTTCAAAAATATCATAATTACGATTATCCATAGTTGGCTTGTACTCACAAAACAAGTATGATCTAGGTGATGAATAACAAATAAATCTCGATGTCGTCAAAACAGATACTAACGCTCCACTTGACTAAATCACAAATGATTATAAATCCTAGCTCGGAAGTCGGAACAGGTAGCCACTAGCCAGGCTTCACTTCGAACTAACCTGAGGTAGTCGTGATTGTCATGATCGGTCGTGAAGTGATAAGTACATACAGTAATAGAAATTTAGTACAGAGTTTAGGACTAGGTCATAGGCGAAATTTTTTTCTCTGTAAATAGTACAAAAAATATAGGTACGTGCTCTTCATCCTCTTCTAACGTTCGAACTAAGCCTCCTATTCCAACCGATAGTAGACATTCGTTTCTTCCGTTAATTTAATTCGCATTTCGCAATTATATTGCCCTCCATCAGATAAACAGCAGAGTTACCACAGCAGATTCCGTTCATATTTTTACCCATTAAAAACTATTTAGTGGTGTAAAATGAGTGGTAAGTGTTTTATATCCCGTTAATTACTTTCCTTATCAGAGTATCGCTCCTTAACATTTCTAATTTCAGAAAAATGGATGGAAGTCCTGGATACTGTAGGAATTCGAGATCCGGATAAAACTGAATACATTCGTAAACTTGTAGATGAAAATATTGAGGTTGAAATACTCTTAATGTTTGATCATGACCGCATTGAAAACACAATCAGAAAGTACTTCAAAGAGGGTGATGTGCTGAAATTCCTTGTCTACGTAAGTAGTATTGTACTTAAGTTTCGAAATCTCTTTCCGTTTTCTTTTCCGTTTTTCTTTTATTGCCATTATACTTTCATTAAAGATCCGAAAAACAACTATTGATGCGAAATCGACGGTGGCATTAGAGGGAAAATCCAGCGACGTAAGTGAATCATTTTCAGAATATTTTGTTGACTATGCGAGTTGAAAAAAATTACCGGTACCTCTGAACGTTCGATCGAGGACCGTTCACGCTTGAGTAAAGCTCAACTGATTGAGGTGTTGGAAGCATCTCGAAATGTTGAAGTGTTAGAGGAATCTCAAATTGTTGAGGTATCTTCCAAGCCCGAGTATCTTCTCTCCATCTTACGTAACCGTTCCTATCAGTCGTTTTTGAACAATTGTTGATGTATGGATGCACGTACTGTTAGGTTTGAGCTCGAAAAGCGTGGAAATCACAATTATAATGTTCGAGTGTTTGAAATAATTTTATTCAAACTTGAAGATTCTGATAATGTGGTACGTCTATTCACGAATTTTATGATCGTGTTTGTCAGGCAATTTATTTCGAATCATTCATGTAAAATGTAGAGATTTTAGATTTTTCTGTAAAATGTACAACTTAATGGGAGGGAATACTCGATCATTCTAAATTTCTTCAACTATCGTTTTCTTCAGACATGCATTATTTGATTTTTGTGAAAAAAATTTACTCGTTCTTAGACCTACGATATCATGAAACAAAAAGAAATTTATGGGTTTTGTTTTTCAGGATATCTGTAGCTTCGATTTCCGTACGTTACCAGGACACCATTCCATGTATTTAACATCCGGAGAAAAAAATCTTCGAAAGAATTTCTACTTAATGTGGGCAAATTCATCTGATTGTAAACGCATGTTCGACATATTCATTACACTATTGAAAGGTTTTTTCACTACATACCAGATATCTGAAAAAACGGACATTTTAGAGTCATTCGTTGATAGAAAAAATCGTAGGAGTAATGAAATGTCAATCAACAATTCTCCTCTGCATGTTCAGGTAGATGTGCTCGATTGTTGCCTATTCCGTCCCGTTTTAATTTCCAGAAAGATTCTACACTCTTGTAACAGATCATTTGCCTCATCTGCAATGAAGAAAATAGGCTTTCAGCAT
Source organism: Aspidiotus destructor (assembly GCA_035079395.1). Taxonomy (NCBI): domain Eukaryota; kingdom Metazoa; phylum Arthropoda; class Insecta; order Hemiptera; family Diaspididae; genus Aspidiotus; species Aspidiotus destructor. The sequence goes on along the minus strand of JAVHKZ010000017.1, from coordinate 3,230,553 downwards.
TTATCGAAACATAATATGATAGATTCCGAGTCCTCCTCAGGTGACGACAAATTAGACGAGCAAGTGAAGCGTAAACGGAGGAAGACCTGTCAAGACTCAATATTTCAAAATTGCGATGGGCTACTAATAGAGCATGAAGACAATGAAACCCTTTTGGAGGAAACGGATACGAAACTCGATGTTTTAATTTTTTGTCCTTCAGATAGTACCGGTATATGTCAAACCCTTGCAAAACACCTTGGTGTCGTATTCATTGACGATTTAGTGCATTGTATTTCTCGTAAGACGGTGTCCGAAAATGAATTACTTATACGTTTACGCAGCAAGAAATCAAAAGAATATCGACGACTTCAAAATTGTATAATGAGAAATATCATTCTTGGTTCGAACAATGTTTCTTTGACTTGTAAAAAAGATATGTTTCGAAATTTCGATGCCAACGTTAAATGCATAATTTATTTGGAACATGGAAAAATTGTTGATTGGATTCCTTATGCGCACATGTTGCTAAAAATCGATGAATCTGACGTGCTTCATTACATATCAGCAATTGGTTACGCGATGGACGAATGTATGAAGTGTACATCAAGTATCGAGGCAGTTTATTCTCGCAAAAATGTCAGTGAAGATGATAATGAAAAAGATAGAATTTTTAAGGTCAGAGTGCCTATAATAGCCTTGATCCCTTCACATATTGTTCACTTTTTCGCGCAAAAAAAACTGATCGAAAACATTGATCAAAATTCGCTTTCGCTTATCTATTAATTATATCTGTAGTTAGATTTTCGGTAATTTAATGTGAAATAATTGCATTTCTAGAAAAATACCTTTTTTTCATCATTTCAGTTTTTTAATGTGAAATAATTACATTTCTAGAAAAATTCATTATAAATACATTTTTTTTTTATCATTTTATTTTTTTCTTATTTTTATTTATGACTGATTACCTAGCTATAATACAATCATCTGAAGATTTAGATGTACACTAAAAATTCCATTCTTGTTCCTGGATTTTTCATGGTTGTGATTCAATGAAGCTGAAATATCTCGAATGATGAAAACTTTCAGGAAATTTGTTCAACACTTTACAAGTTATAATTGAAATATTCAACCACTCTTATTGTTCCAAGAAAAACACAAGGTTTGTATAATTCTATTAATTTATTTATGACTAATAGACTAAAGTATTCTGAAAAAGGAATCTCATAACACAACAAAAAAATATTATAACTTGTTAAAAATGAGAAAAATTCTTGATTTCCCAAAATCGAGTTTATAAATTGAGTACTCAATTGAATCCTTCTAAGTCTTCAATAAATGAAATATAATCAAACTTCTCATTATTTTGATTTTCTTTTTGTCCATCTGCTTTTATGACTATATTATTATTCAAATTGATACGAACTTTCCTTGTGGAATCTTTATCAATTTTATTATCATTGCAATGTGATAAAACTTTAGTTTCAGGTTTTTCAAAAATACCAAAAGTGAATCGCCCATTTTTATCCCTATTAATTTTTATAATATTCAGATTTCTTCTATGAGGGATATCATATTTTATTAGATATTTATTAATAGTTTTCAAGCTTATATTAAATTTCTCCCTGAAAGATTTTTTTGTATTATTTATAAAATCATATTCTCTCATCAATTGGATAAGTGTTGCATGATCCATTATTATTTATTTCTAAAAAATTTTGAGAATGGGAAATGGTAACTGGAAAAGGGTATGGAAAATAGTAAAATAGAATGGAAAGTGGAATGGTAAATGGAAAAAAAAAAAAATAGAAAAATTTTATATATAAATGGCAAACGGAAAATCTTTAGTTACATTAACTTCAATAGTTAATTCATTCAGCACAGATGTAAAAGAAATGATAAGTTTCAATTTAGAAAATTTAAAACATTATTATGAAAATCAATCAACATCAGATATTGCTAAATCATACATGGACTTGATTCAAAAATTTCATAAAGGAATTAATGAGAAAAATTTTGATGATGAAACTAAAAAGAATTACAGAAAGCTTGTTAATGCAATTTTTGCTCCTGCTTGTGAAGCGAGATGTAATAATATACTCTATCAAAATTTATCAAATGATTTAATAAATCTTCTAAATAATACTAAACATTTGGAAGAAGAGAAAAAACAATTGAAAGAAGAAAATGATAGATTGCTTAAAAAATATAATGAAAAATCTCAAATCAAACCTGTTAAATATGATTCTGGTTTAGATATATCTGTAACAACAAAATCATTCAATTTACTACCAGTTTCAGAATTAATGAAAATTCAAAAGAAGGTTGATGAAATGAAAATAGATTTTGGTAATAAATTCACAAGAGTTGCTGTCAAAGATTCAGATATTCCATCTAAAGATAAAATAGAAAGAATTTATGCAAAGACTAGTGAGTCTGAAAAATCAGTCATAAATCAAAAACCTAAGAAATCAAAAAATTAACACCTAGAACTTAATCTTAGAGATGTTACATAATAAGCCTAATCATTTTTCAGAACTTTTACATTGATTAATTTTGGAAGGTTTTAAGTATGTCTATTTTTATATCTTGAAAAGTTTTATGTTGATTTTTACGGCTTGATAGGTTTCAAGTCGCTTTTATGTCTATTTTGGACATACAGTTTTTTGAAAAGGTTTTGTGTCTATTCTTGACATGTTTTATGTTGGTTTCTTGTCTGTTTTATGTTGGTTTTGTGTCTATTTTTGAACTTATTCTTTTTGAGAAGGTTACAAATGTATTTTTAACATATTTTAATTTTATATCTATTTTAAAAATGTTTTATGTCTACTTTGGGAACAACCTATTTTGGGAAGGTTTCATGTCTATTTTGGGAAGGTTTTACGTCTATTTTGGGAAGGTTTTTGTTAGATCATTGTTCACAAAATTCCTTATTAAAAAAATTTCTATATAAATAAGAAGAATGAATCTATCTAAGAAAATTATTTTAATTTATAAGACAATACAAGATGAGGACTTATTTTCAGCTATCGATGCTGGAGAGCTTCATCTGTGTACTAAATGTCAGAAATTTAAAAGCAGTGATGAATTTAGTAAAAATCAGTATTATTGTAAACCATGTAAAAATTTATTAATGAAAAAACATAATGATGAATTGAAATTGATTGATAAACAGTGTGAGTGTGGAAAGAGAATAAATATAAGAAGTTATAATACCCATTTAAAATCAGATTATCATAAAAGAAGATTAGAGATGACAAAGGAAAACATCAATTTTAAATTAATCTCTTGAAAAATAATTTTGTTATTAAAAATTTTTCTATATAAATTAGAAATAAAAAAACTTCTACACAAAAAATGAATAACAGAAATCAGATATCAATAAGCATTATAAGAAATGAAACAAGAAGACAAGATACAAATATTGGTCACTGGATTCAGTTTTTTAAGGCGCACAATATATATGTAAATAAAACTACAAGGCAAATAGAATACTATTTAAGAAAATATAGGATCTGTGTAGTTTTTAGAGGACAGGAGGTAATAGAAAAATTAAATAAGTTGTATGAAATATTGATTCAAAAATTGGGAGAATCAAGAATTCATGAAAGAAAATTAGAAGTTTCCTTTGAACTAAATAATGAAGAAATTAATTCTTGGCTGACTGGTACACCATTCAATTTTAATGAAGATATATTTGAAGCAAATACAACTTTATCACAAAATAATTACAAAATTAGACCTAGATTTGTAGATGAAAATTTTAGAAGTAGACATGCACAATTTGAAATTCAGAATGACTGGGGAATTCAAGATTTGACAGAATTTTTACAAGTTATGAAAAAACCTACTTTTGGTCTCTTGAAAAAATATTTGAGACAACATGTTGGAATTAGAGCTAATTTTTGTGTTACTGCAACCTATGAAAGAAGAGGTCAAACAGAAATCATCCAGACTGAATCAATGCATTTACAGACAGAAAATTTTACAATTCTTCCTGAATCTAATATGGATAATATATATGATAATGTTATCAACTACATAATGGGAAGACATGAAAATATATCTGAAAACTTAGAGGGGTCACAATGGGTGTTAATATCAATTGATAATTTTAGAATCAATATAAATAGATATGATCCATTAAGAGCTAGTTCATTCATTCAACTCCCAAAAATCTTAGCGAGTAAAAAAGCTATAGTAAATGTAAAGAATGAACAAGATAATAAATGTTATTTATGGTCTATTTTAGCTGGTTTATTTCCAGTTGATGAACATCCAGAAAGAGTGAGTAAATATAAACAATATGAATATATTTTTGATAAAGCTTTAAAAGGGATTGAATTTCCAATCAAAGTTCAAGATAATAATAAATTTGTAAATAGAGTTAATAGGCTTAATTTGATCAAAGGAGGATTATCAATTAACATATATCATCATAATAATCAATATAAAATCTATCCTTTATCAGATATAACTAAAGATGAAAAAGAAAATCACATTGATTTATTATTTTTAAAAGATAGTAATAGAAATGCTCATTATTGTCTAATTAAAGATTTATGGAAATTAGTTGGGAGACAAGTTACAAAAAATTGTAAAAAGAAATATCCTTGTAAAATGTGTCTAAGCAGTTTTCCATGTGAAAAAATATTATTGGACCATAAGAATTATTGTGGATTGAATAAACCTGCTAAAGTAATTTTACCTAATAAAGCAGATAATATTGTTGAATTTAAAAATTATAATCATTCAATGAAAGTACCATTTGCCATATATGCTGATTTTGAAAGTCTTATAAGAAAGCTCAAGAAAGCAAATAAATTGAATGTCAAGATAGAAGAACTGAGTAAAAAATTAAATAAGACGAAAGAAGAAGTTGAAAAATACGAATCTTATACAATAAAGCTTCAAAAACATTTTCCAATTAGTTTTGTCTATCATATTAAGTATGCTAATGGAGAAATTCAAGAAAATCTATTTGAATATTTTGAATTAGATGCTCCAAAGAAATTGTATGAGAAATTAAAAGAAGACGCAATTTTCATTGCTAAGGAATATTTAGATAAGAAAATAAAAATGAAAGAATTAACAGAGACACAAAAAATGGAATATAAGAATGCTAAAAAATGTCATATTTGTGAAAGAAATCTCAAAGATAATCCTCCTTTGATTGAGAAAGAAATAAGAATATTAAACAAAAAAATTGATATTATTTGTAGTATTTTATGCACCCTGCATGAGCAGGATTTATCCTGTGGATTAAAGATTGGAGATGCACCAGCAAAGCAGGTTTATGATAAAGATCAAAAGAACAAGCTTTATGATGAACTATCAGAATTGGTAGTAAAGGTAAAAATTGCATATATCAATGAATTTCCAAATAAAATAAAAGTTCGAGATCATGATCATTTAACTGGTGAATATAGAGGTGCAGCTCATAGTAATTGCAATTTGAATTATAAAGTTCCTAGATTTATTCCTATTTATTTTCATAATTTTTCTGGATATGATGCACATTTATTTGTTAGAGAATTTGGAGAGGATTATGATAACATTAAATTAATACCAAATAATGAAGAAAAATATATATCATTTTCTAAAATTGTAAAATATGATTCAGGTTTTAAAAATTTAAAAGGAGAAACAGTTAACTATAATATTGAGTTGAGATTTTTAGATTCATATAAATTTCTATCAAGTTCATTGTCTACATTGGCTAAAAATTTGAAGAGGTGTCACTTGAAAAATTTAAAGAAATGGTTTAATGAAAAAGTACCTAAAAACCTATCTGAAATGGAAAGAAAGTGTTTATTCAAATTATTAAGTAAAAAATTAGCTTATCCATATGATTATATGAATTCATTAGAAAAGTATAATGAAACAAAATTACCCTCGAAAGAAAACTTTTATAATTTATTAAATGATGAGCATGTTGATGATGGAGAATATCATTATGCGCAAGAAATTTGGAAGTATTTTAATATTAAAAATATGAAAGAATTCACAATGTTATACAATACAATAGATGTACTCTTACTGACTGACATTATGGAAAATTTCAGAGAAACATCTCTTAAAATATATAAATTAGATCCAGTTTGGTATTACACAACTCCTGGATTTGCTTGGGATTGTATGCTGAAAACTACTAAACAAAAGTTGGAATTATTGACTGATGTGGACATGCTACTAATGTTTGAAAGGGCTAAACGAGGAGGAATTTCTCAATGTTCAAATAGATATGCAAAGGCTAATAATAAGTACATGGGGAAGAAATTTGATAAAAATAAGGATTCTATATTTCTTCAATATTTAGATGCAAATAATTTATATGGATGGGCTATGAGTAAATACTTACCGTATGGTGGATTTGAATGGAGAAATCCAGAATATTTCGATAAGAATAGAATTTTAAAAATGAAAGATGATCGGGAAATTGGATATCTTTTTGAAGTAGATTTAAAATACCCAAAGGAATTACATGATAAACATTCTGATCTACCTTATTGCCCAGAAAATGTAATTGATAATAATCAACTTCCAAAATTATTCACTACATTATATGATAAAAAGAAATATGTTCTTCATTATTTAAATCTTAAACAAGCTCTTAAAGCGGGATTAAAATTGGAGAAAATACATAGAGTTATAAAATTTGATCAATCCGATTGGATGAAGATATATATTGAAAAGAATACAGAATTGAGAAAAAAAGCTAAAAATGATTTTGAAAAGGATTTCTTTAAATTAATGAATAATTCTGTTTTTGGAAGAACTATGATGAATGTTAGGAAGCATGTGGATATAAAATTAATTTCAGAAGGTGATAAATATACTAAGTATGTTTCAAAGCCTAATTTTGAGAAATCAACATTTTTTGGGAAAAATCTTGCAGCTGTACAAATGAAAAGAACAATGATTAAATTCAACCAACCAATTTATGTAGGAGTAGCAATTTTAGATATTTCAAAAACATTGATGTATGATTTCTATTATAGACTAAAAGACAGATATGGAGATAGAATAAAATTATTATATACTGACACAGATTCATTGATCATTTCTATAAAAACAAAAGATTTCTATGAGGATATGAAAGGTATGATTGATGAATTTGATACATCAGATTATAAGAAAGATAATATTTATGACTTACCACAAGTTAATAAAAAGGTATTAGGTAAGTTTAAAGATGAGATGAATGGGAAAATTTTAGAGGAATTCATAGGACTAGCTTCAAAATTATATTCTAATAAAGTTTTTGCATCAAATAATGATGGAATGAAGAAAGCTAAAGGAGTAAAGAAAAATATTGTTAAAAATCAGATAACTCATAATGATTATAGAATGTGTTTAGAAGAGAAAATAACTAAAACTATTAAACAGAAGATGATAAGGAGTATGAAACATGATATTTATACAATTGAGCAGAATAAAAGAGGATTAACTGCATTTGATGATAAAAGATGTCTATTTCAAGATGAAACTGATACATTACCTTGGGGGCATTATAAGGTCAATGTAGAAAAAAATAATTTTATTCATCATTTAAAAAATCTCAATAAAAATGGAGTTATTGAAAAAAAAGTATAAAAATATAAGCAAATCTAGTCTACAAATGTTTATAAACATAAAAAATATGGACGTCTATGAGGTTAATTTTGAAGAAAATCCTGAAGAGTATATGGAAGTTATAAGAGCAATTAAGAATCTGGAAATCATATTTTTTGGTGGTAGTCCACTTTTAGATGATATTCGATTCTATGATCCACAACCTCAAGCTGATCTAGGATATGAATCAGATATAGAGATAATCAATGAACCAGATGACAACTCACTATCAGCTAGCAAATCTTGTGAGAATCTTAATAGAGCCGCTCAAGCTTTGCTTGAGAATGTGAATAACTTGGGAAATAAATCTGATAAGGGAACAGAAAATAGATAAATGAATTAATAGTGATTATTTTTTATACTAGAAATATAAGTTATTTCAACATCACTTTCTATAAATTGTGATGGGAAGTATCACTTCTACAATCTTTTATTTCCTTTTCAATAATTCCAAATAAAATACTTGTATGGTGATTTAGTATAAATTTAGTGTATTTTCTTTCTCATCTTTTAACAAGTGACAATAAGTTCTGAATTTAGTTGACCTTTTTCAAAATGATTATTGGAATTTTTCTGTATAAATATATAATGATTGAATTTCCCAAAATGAAGATATATGAAGAAGAATATGAAGAATATTACAATAAATGGAGAGATAGAGCGAGAGAGAGAATAAGAGAAAAAGATAGAAAGATAGATACACTTATTAATAACTGTGAAAAATCACCTATAAGAGAGGATGATTTTGAATCAGATATTGACTCAGAGGAGGATTAATTTTCTACATAGTTTATCTCAACATCAGATTCAAAATCATCACAAGGTAGGTTTAGATTTTTTATTTCTTTTTCAATAATTCTTGATAAAGCGCTTAAATGAGCGATAATATTCATCATGAATTTAGTATATTTTATTCTTTTATCTTCAGGTAAATGATGAATTTTATCTGATAAGGGATCCATCAATGTTTCATATTTTGGTCTTAATCTTGCAACTGGATCTTTAAAATATGGTATAATATTTTTGAAATCAAATTCATTTAATTCAACAAAAGAACCTTCATAGGCCTCCATTTATATTGAATGAATTTTTAAATAGAAAAGTTGCTTGAAAAAAGTTGGATGAGAACAATTAATTGAACAAGAAAATCTGGTCACGTTTTTGGGCAAAATAAAAGTGAAGAATTTTTGGAGCCTTCAAAAGTAACAAAAATTGAATGACAAGTTCAGGAATCCATAACTGTCCTAGAACATGGAACTTGAGTAGGTAGTTTTGTGAATCGATTAAAATTGCTGAAATATGAGTGAAAATGTAAAATATTTGACAGCTTGTAGCTCATAAATAGGAACTTGAGGATCGATGAAAAGTGAAGAAAAACGAGTGAAAAAGTGAGAAATCCAGAACTTTCTTAGAAATCCAGAACTGTCCTAGAACATACATCACCCCTCTACTACGAATCGATATTTTTTCAAGTCCAAGGACCAAAATTGCGTGTACGTTGGACGTACTTTTCAAAAAAACAACTCACTCCTGTCAAAAATATGGGATTCCAAATAGACGATTTGATCCAATTTTTGGGGGAAAAAAGTTCATCATTGCAGGTAAACACACTGACGTAGCCTATATCCATTCTTAGAAATATTGTGTCAATAGCAAACAACGACAAAATTTAAGAGGTACCGTTCTTTTTACTCGCTCATCGATTACTCTCTTCAAATTTGTAGACTAAGTCCGACCAAAGTTGATGCTGTGACTGAAAGGAGAGAAATTCACATATATATTTGCCCCTACGGATCTTCAAGGCTGTGCTTCACTAGTGAAAACAAACATTATAAACATAAAGCCAGAAAAAATTTCTCACTGCACTAGTTTTCAATGAATCTTTCTGATTTCTGGATGTTTTTCAGAAAGGTTCAACTCAAGACTGTCTCGTAAAAGCAGAATTTCAACATACGCTTTCTATTTCAATTTAACATCATCGAAAATTCGTTTATTTTCTGAAGTAAAATGTTTTTGGAGCAAAAATTTGGATTATTTTCTGTTTCCATACCGCCTCAAGTTGAACCTTTCTGTACAACATTTCTAAGATCGGAAAAATTCGTCGAATTGCGAAGTCTTATCAAATCATCCCTAAAAAGGACTATTCACGCACGCCCAACAAGCTTCGCGTAGTGACCGCTGGTACGCCGAGCCTTGCAGGGTATTAGAGAATCTATACATGCAACGTATTTGGACACCGTTTCGGAGTTTGCCAACGGGTGAAGTACACCCTTCACATACTATGGTTTGAGGTATACGTATCAATCAAGTGGTACCATACAAAAGTTTCAAGAATTGAATGAAAGTAGAGAGTAAAATGGAAAGAAAAATTAGATGCCATTGCAATGGCAACGGGGAACTCGCGTGTGGACGTATTGGGTTTGATCAAGAATTAGAAATCTTACTAATTCCATTTTTCTATCTATGGTTCCCATCATGACGTGCAGTTCAAGAGTCCAAATTTTTTCCAGTTTCCTTTTCATAATAATATAAAAGTTGACCGTGAAAATGTTTTTCAAGTCCCTTTCCTATCATATAATGGATTCCCATCATCATGTAGCTCTAGAATCCCAAATGTTTCAAGATTTTTCCAACTCAAGGTTAGATTTCTTTCCCGCGACTTGAATATAGCTCTAGAGTAAAACGTTTTTAAATCATTAAAAAATTACGATGTGACAAACAGAAAAATTCGGCTCTTCCCGCACATTTGCCACAAAAAAATCAATTACGGTCGATTTTTTTGTCTGAAAACGGTTCATTTCGGTCCAGCGGAAAATTTACCGTCGGCTCTTCGAAAATTTCCGATTTTTAGCAATTTTCTTAGATGACTAACAATGTCTTCATAAGTTTCCATTCACATACGGTCAAGCTGGATTCAAAGACCAACTATTCGCGCACAATAATCACTTACACAGATTATTATCCTTACTAGACCAGATAATCTTTCGAGCAAATGCCCCGGTACTGTACAAACGTTTTGGGATGCTATGTACTAATGAAGTAGTGCACAAAAACGGTTGTCTAATGGACCTCCTATACACAAAGTATGTGTGGCCATTCATCTGGAAACATATATCGAACAAGCTAGACATTACATTATATGGCGTACTGTTATCGTCAATTCATTACAGTTTGCCAGCGGTCAACAATTAATACAGTCGTTTCATCATCGACATCGCGGTTATTAATAATTGATTGAAGTACAGTAATCTGAAACATATATAGAGCTGCGTAAACTAATACTGGTAAATACAGCGTCTTTCACGGTGATGAACACGTGTTGTCGTCATTGAATTGAACGAACATGGTAAGTACTCGTACATGGTTCCACGGCGATATCTCACCAAATGCGGAACACATCAAAACAACTGAAATTGAGGAGGAATTAGAACAAGAAAAAAGTGTAGCTTCTCAGAATTCTCTAGATACTTTTCGATTGTCAAGAAAGACTATTTTCCGTTTCCATTATCGAACTTTCAAGGTTTTACCTTATTATCTTAATTGGTACTAACTGCTTAGAATCAATATTTACGCATTCACATGAAAAATATCATCTCAAAATACTAACCGACCTAAAATATTATACAATTTCAAGAGAACTCATTCAAAAATTAATCCAAAATTTCGAAGTCTGTATCATCGTTCACCTCCGAGGCCCTGAGGGATTCATTTTAAACCAGCGGTCAGCTTTTTCAGTTTTGGAATTTAAAAAAAATCTTCGCTTTTATTTGGATCGCTGAATAATTTGAATTTCTTATTAAAAAAACCTTAATTGAGCTTGTTTTTTCCATCTTAACAGTTGTACGTGCAGACAGAGTACGTATTCAAGATAACGAGCTCGCTCAGTGGGGAGACAATATTTCAAATGTTTTCACTTCTAAGAAGTACGAATCGAATGAATACATTTTACTGGAGAATATCATGTATGACCAATACATCTTTCTAGGGAGGAAATAGTTAGAGCAGGAATATATAAAGACAAAGTTTCATCTCGAGAAATCCAATATACTTCGTTCACATTATTAGTTATTGCAGTCACGGAGCTGCCAGCGGTAATAAATTTGTCAACTCATAAAATTCGGCTGGTACACCGTTTGATAGTTTCTATGCTCTCGTGTTATCATTGGCCGAACGTAAGTCTTATCCGTGGAATAGATGCGCGTAAGAACAGAAAACTCGCTGCGAATTTTTACTCATTAAAATACTGTATTGCAGAATACAATTATTTCAATTTCCCAAAATATTACCCCATTCAGTAGATCAGAAAATCGTTTCTGGTTTCACAAATAAATTACATTCAATTTTTCTATGGTTCATAATCACTCTCTATTGATGATTATTTCAAACTAGAATAAGGGATGCTTTTTAAACGCCAGTATACCATCTCTAAAACTTCTATAATTTCCTGATCGTCGTTTTCTCGACGTCTTTTGGAAAAATTATATTCACGTCCTTCAAGATCTCTCTTTTGTCCTCGGTCACCGCGTATTCGCTTCTGTCGCATGTACAGCACCGCCCTTCCTCCGTGGTGGAGTGGGAGCAAGAGTTTGGTTTCCTCCAACTCCGGAATTAAAACTTTCGGGTATTACTCCAAAGTTAAAAGAACCTCCTCGGCTAACCCCCTCTTCTACTTGGCAACCGCCCAACCGCCAAGTTGCAGTATCCTCTGGCACGCAGAACATAAGAACACACAACAACACCACCCTCTAAAATATACTGGATTGCTGTTCGAGTCTCTTCATTTTCTCCTTTCTTTGAAGATGATCTTCCTCTTCTTCCTGCACATCTGGATCTAGATGGTACACAGGTGTCAGCGTGGTTCTGCAAAAGCCTATTCTATTCCTGGTTCATCTTCTTTTTATTCTTCATGACGGTGGCTGCAAATGCAGACACATGGTTTCATGCTTCTTTGGAACCTAGCGCATGGTAGAATCTAGGCGACTCGGAACGAGCGAATATAGCACGACGTATGGATAGACTGAATTTAGAAATTGAATCTCAAGTCAAATAAGATCGAAGGAGACCGCACCGCTTCTAGTATAAGAGTATCCCGCAGGGACCGAATAACCTATGGCTAATTTATTGAAAACAAATGAAGTTATAAATACTAGATGCTATTGCTAGATGGAATATCACGTGTATATTACGGTAGTTGTAAATTAGTTATACTGGTAGTTATATATATTGCGAGAGAGCGAGTAAAAATTAAAACATATTTTATAAGATTGAATTGAAATTGGACCATTTTTGACAGCTTTGTAATACCTCAACTTAGGCCATATGGAGGTTATTATGGCTCCGATTTCGCGCACGGGAAATGCAGCATCAATACCATCAACTGGAGAGAAGCAATCCAATATTAAATTGAAATGAATGTGTTTCCATATCCCTCTCAATGTGATAATATGGTTCGCATTATTAAATACAAAATCTCTGACAAGAATGCGCGTATTAGCATTTGTAATTGAAAGAATACACATGACATTGAATTATGATTCAGAACTTCTCAATTAATTGCAACTAATTGTCAGATATTACGTATAATACCGTTGAGACAAAAAAGGTTATCACAATGTTTATTCTATACTGTATTCATTCTCAGTTCTGGTACATTTGTACGAGGAAGACGGAACGATGGATTATTCCTAATTCGTCGTTGGGTTGGTTTGATGGATGCTCGATGATCAATCTTGGAGACAACTCTCGTTAAATTGTTCTATTATAGCTTTAATGAAGGAAAGTCGTCGGTTCTTTTAGCGAAGGTACCTATATAGTGCCGGAAAGATAACGAAGAAAGTAATGGCGTAAGAAAATTATTCGCATTTCGACGACTTGTTTTTTGCAACAACTAACCGATTCCTATAGCGAATGATGAATATGCGACCCGACTCGCGTCCTCACGTTCGTCATCTAATTTCTTCATTACGTATAGGAAATTTGTTTGTTGAAATTTCTCAGTGGATGATGCATTTTACTAAACATACTCCGGCATTTGCGTAAGTGCGAGTGTGAGATTGGAGTTAGCTTCAAGTCAAAGAGCCTACTAGGGGAGGGCTATTTATGAGCTAGTTTAATCAATAGTCTCTTTCTTCTTCCTTAAACATTGTCTAGGAGGGAGCGGAATTATGTTCCATCAGGTTAGTTTAATCAATATTGTCTCTTTCTCCTATTTCGATAATAAAATGTAGATAAATCCATTTTGGAGACGGTTCTCCAGCATTGACCGTCTTCCCGAATGTTGTAGAGATAAGAAACATCAAATTTTTCTCCGTTCCTCGGTTTATGGATCATCACTCCAAGACTGAAAGTGTTCATTTGTGAGACGTATGTTCCGAGAATTTATACTTTATCAAGAAATCAGAGATCAACAGACCTAACCAGTCTTACAGATTAAAATATTTCTTACAGTATATTTCGTAAACATAAATCCGCGAGTAAAAGCTTTGGATCACTTTAAATGGACACTACAACGTCCTACCTAGATTCATACGACGAAAATGAAAAAATATTAATAATGTAAGCAAATAAGGAATAAAAAAAAAAACAAAGTGGCCTAGCCAAGGTCTGATTGCTGAAAGTTGTAGAGAATGATGTCTAAAACAAGATACCAAAAATCCCACCTTGTCCCCCTGGAGCTTCTCCACTTAGGGTGGTTTCAACCCCCCAAAAATCAGTTTTTTGTAAAAATCTCGGTAAATTCACAAGAAAAAATACATCTGACAAAAATTATTCCTCATAAAATTTCCTATCAGATAGTGTATTCAACATTTAGCCTAGACCCCGTAGTTAGCCTAGAACGCTATCGAATATACGCCTATGTCGAGCAAATTTACAAATACATTAGAAATTTGCCTCAGTTTTTTGTAAAAATCTCGGTAAATTCGCATTTTAGAGAAAAAATACATTCGATAGAAATTGTTCCTCATAAAATTTCCCATCAGATAGTGTATTCAACACCTAGCCCAGATCCAATAGTTAGCCAAAAAATGTACCAAATGTAAGCAAATACACACATATACAGTACTACATATTCCATACAACAATGTTAACCAATACACTGACTTCTAAACACGATGTGCGCGTATGTTGGGCGTAAACGTTTTCCAGTGATTCGAGGCAGATAGGGAGAATGGGCTGAACCATTGTATGGACCCTATTAAGCGTGCTGGCGTGGCGTCGGCACGTTCTGAAAACATGAACGACCCCACCCGTATTTGTGAAGCAACACTTACCCCAGTTTACCATATTTGTTCAAAACAAACTAAGAAAACGTTTTGATCATACTCTCTTATTTAAACGTAAGAAAAAAATAAGAAGAGTTCTTATTCAGAATCTGGAAGTTCTGAAGTATTCATAAACGTATCTGTAATTCTTTATTCATCGTTTGTTTTCGAATATCAACAAATGATCGAAACGTCCAGTGTATTTTTTATGGAGTTAATTTTTGTTTTGAACACAAACAGTAAACTGGGATAAGACTGTGTTAAGGTAGGGCTTTAAAAAAATACAGTCCATTCCAAGCAAAATAAACACTTTGTTTTTAGGTTCGTGCTCGTATTCGAGTCACGAACCCCCTCCTCTCGTCAAGCCTGGGCTTGAGAATTGAGTTAATGAATAAGTTTCAATATTAAAAAAATTATATCAAAACTGACACAAACAAACAAGAACGTAGAATAAGAAAACAATATTCAATGGGAAATAGACAACTCACAAGCTATAGTCCAGCCTTAGAGTAAGTGATGAACTTTTACTTTCAAAAATAACATCAAAGCTTGCACTAATAATAAATTTGAGAAAGTAACTTGAAAAAACAATATTCAACGGCAAATAGACAACTCACAAATTATAGTGTACGCTTAAAAATTAAGTAACTGAGTAACGTTCATTTCCATAAGTATCAATAAAACGTGCATTAATTATAAATTTGAGAAAGTAACTTCAGAGAAAAATATTCAATGGCAAAGAGACGACTCACAAATTCTTTTCACGACCAAAATTGTAGAACATGAAAGCAGCAAAAGCGGCTATTGTCATTTGAACTTGAAAATTTCACTGATGAGATACAACATCAACAATCAATCATAACCAAGAGTTGAAATAACGGCTTTCATTTTCCTGGAGAAACACTAATCCGATAGGAAATTTTATGGAGAACAACTTTATTTATTTACAACTTTTTGAAAAATGCAATATTTGTCGAGTTATGATGCAATTTGTGAGAAAATTTGTTAATTGAGCCCTTTTTGAAAAGATATCGGAATTGTGTTCCTCACCCTCCCCTCCATTGTTTACCGAAATTCTCAAAAAAAATGTTTTTTTCAAGAAGGGCGTATGTCTTATGAGAATTACCATGGACATAGAAACCAGTTTTTCAAGAAGGGCGTAGATTGGACTTGTACGCGAATCGATGTAGCGCTCTTCTATTAAACACGAGAGAATGCGACATTCGGGAAGGTGAAAGGAGAGGTATGTCGCTACGTACTGGTGAAAGCCCCATCCCCATCCTACTTTTTTTCGGCGAGTTATGGCTTTCTAAACATTCAAACGCGTTTTTTTCAAAACACGTTTTTGCGAGTTACGCCCTTCTTGAAAAGAAGGGCTCAATTCTCCATAAGACTACATGTTAACGATCAGCCTACGTGCACGGCGTTGCCAAGTAACCCTACTTCACGGCTTGTAATCTAGGAGGCTGTGACGCAACACACGGCTGGCAACGCCGCCAACCACTAGTACTGTATATTATCAACTTTATTTCTTTCTTTCGTTCAGTTCCTTTTTACAGTTGCGGTACCATGTCCGTATGACGCGCCTAACGTAAACATTATTGTAAGACTCTCTTTCTATCGTATCGTGAATTAATGAGAAATAAATAAGATCTGAAGAACAGTGTCGTCTTCTTCTACAGTTTATTTCAACAAAAATCTACTTATTGATATCAACTATGTTGGACAGGATCGGGCGAAACGTCGGGCGACATAGGTCTCGTCATCTCCAAAGGCAAATCAAAATCATGGCAGGTATGATATTTTTTTCTAATATCAATCATTTTCTAATTCTGTGAATGGTAAAGACTTCTTCCTTATGGTTTACTTCATCAGGTTCATCACAATCATCTTATAATGTCGACCTACAAATGATGAGACAGATTGAACTGAACTCATTACTTCTTGGCTTTTTCGCAGCAATGCGCAAAAAATACAGAAGAGAAGAGCCACCGCAGAACGTTCTCGATGCTATCCACCAATTATTTCGACACGCGTAAGTGGAAGCATTATTACTCCCATCATCAGTCAGGAGTTGATGTACATCAACAGCTTGTGACAGCTTGTAGCTTGACTATCAAGTGTTTTCTTTCAATTCTTTATTCTTCGCATATTCTACATGTTCATGTTCAACATTCGTTGAATGATAATGTTACAGAGAATTGGAATATGAGATGAGGTTTGCCGAGGAAGTGGACTATGACCTAACGGAATCGGACAGCTCCTCCAGCAAAGAAGAGAAGAGCTCATGAGTCGGCAGGGGAGCGATTCAATAACCGCTTTGAAAAGCGAATTCGGAAGTTGGTTTATGCCGAAGATACAGCGCACGGGCCATTGTTTTACGATGATCTACAGAAGAAATGTTTTGTCGCCCATTTCATTGACAGTTCAGGGTTGAATCAATCCGAACTCGAAGAATTTCTTCCGCAACCAAGCGAAACCTAATGGTTCTCTTTAACATGGTTTTTATCTTTTAAGTTTTAATCGAGAATTCTCGTTCTCCGAGTTCTACAATTTAAGCAAAAACTTGCGAACTCTGCTGAACCAGAATTCTCGTTATTCCATGTTCCCAGGCATTTATTTTCGTCTACGTATTTAGTGCAAATTCAGATGAAAAATAATATTCGATAAACTCTCGCGATATTGCAAGGACTTCAAAATACACGATGATTATAACAACCCAATGCGACATGCTACTAGATGTGCTTCATGCTTCTGAACCAAAAAAAGATACGATATTGATTCTATTAGGTATTGTTGATTGTTTGTGAAAATTATAGCGATTTTGCAATTAATACGGTTCTCTAAATTATGACCAGTAACACCAGGTGAATACATACTCAAAATGTAAAACGAGGAGTACCTTGAAATGTAGCCACAGAAACAAGAAGAATTCGCCGGAGCGCTTTCGATTAAATAACCATTGTCAACGGGGACGTGGGGACGTGAAAGCAACTAAACAATCTAACGGCTATAAACAATAAACCACCGAGGAAATCATGATTGAACTAGCGAGTCATCACGATGTGAATCACACTCATAAACTAGTTCAATCAACCACTCATCAGGTATGTACCTGTTGAGCACATTTAGGTTGTCGTTATTCAGATGGCGAATAATTTCAATATGTTCGAGAGCTTTACGTTTAAATTTTGAGGTCTTTCTGCGGAGGAGGGTCTCAGATCCCGCTTTATAACTGTGGCCACTGGCCAAAAGATGGTCCGCGAATGCAGAAATACCCATTTTCTTCTGTTCCCACTTCTTTGTATGCTCTCCTACACGAATTTTGAGCTGGCAGCTGGTCTCACCTATATAAACTCCATTACAATCATTACACTCCAATTTGTAAACCCCGCTTTTTTCATTCAATGGGATGGGATCCTACAGCTAAATGAAAAGACTTTTGACAGTATGTATTAAGATTGTAATATACTGGGCGGAACCCGAAAGGGTGGAGAATACGGCTTAATTGGAAAGAAAACTTCCCCAAAAATGGGAGCCTGAACCACCGCTTCCTGACAACAGCTGTCGGATTACGGGGGAGGGAGGTAGTGGAGTCAAGGCATTTTCTATCTAGCTTCCTCCGGACCATAAGGTCAATATCTAAACGGACCTCAATCACTCTGGTCAAGTGCTTTATGGTCAGAAGCTCGTTATGGAAGGCGAGCTGACCCAACGGAATACTGGTCAAATGATGAATATAACTACTGAAACCAGCATATTTATGAACAACAGGGCAGAAAGAACTGCCGTGGACAGTAATATCGGTCGAAGTATCCTTCCTGTAGATGGCAAATTCATGGACACCGTCTCTATTAGAGATAGTAAGGTCCAAAAAGTTAATGGATGAACCGCCTACTTCCAATGTAAATTTAATGGAAGGATATTGAATATTTAGATACTTGAGGAACTCCAAGAGGAGATCTTGAGGACCGGTCCACGTACACAACACATCGTCGACGTACCTGTGCCAATAGTAAATGTAGTTTAAAAACACCTGACCAGAGGAAAAGAGGTCGAACTCAAATTTAGACATGAAAACCTCCGAGATGAGGGAGCACAGAGGAGAGCCAATTGGGATGCCTGCCTCCTCGGGGAACTCGAAAAATTTACCGTCAAATTTGCAAAAATTGTGCGACCAACAAATATTGAGCAAAGTGAAAAATTCAGCCATTTCTTCACGGCAGATATTAGATTGAACAAGAAGGTCACCCATGTGTTGCATGGCCGTAGCTTTCGGGATACTAGGAAATAAACCGACAACGTCAAAAGAGCATAGGATGGAACCCGGCGGAAGAATATCATCCTTAAGCTTATCGGTCAAGGAGACTGAATTCTTTACAGAGTAGGGAGATTCAAATTCTACTTTAGATTTAAACCAACGATCTAAAAACTTTGAACTTTGCCAGAAAATAAGTGGGGGAAGATACGAAAGAAACGACTGGGCGCATTGGGATGTTCCTCTTATGAACTTTTTGGCAACCCGTATAAGAGGGGGGCGCAGGATTAGGCTCAGGAAGCCGTTTTTTTTAGCCTAGGGGTTTTAATAATAAATTCGAAATTATTAACTACCTCTCTAACTTCTATTAAATTCAGCATTTTCCTTAGCGCCACACTGGCCGAGAACGTCGTACACCTTGGAGACGTAGGAGGACTTCTCCATTACAACGATAGCATTACCTTTATCAGCCTTAGTAATCTTGATCACCTTAGACGCATGATCATTTATACGAGGGAGAGGGGTATTGCGGACAAAATCAGCACAATCTTTCTGGGTATTGATCCCGGGCCCAATTTTTATTTCCGCAGGTCCGCAACAACATTAGCCAGCGTATCAGCATTATTATTTAAGAGGGGGTAACCCAAATTTTAACCCTTTCTCCAAGGGATTTAACTCACAATTATCCCACAACGTCGGCTGAAGTCTTAAAACACTCGGTGAATCAAGCTCTTTATGAATCTTTTTTGATCACTAAAATCCGTTGCGCTTGAAACGTGTTATGAGATAAGAACCAACTCAACTTTATTACTCACACACTTTTCTTCCACTCATTCGTCCATTCCTCCAACGTTCGTCTTGGTATAAGAACACTCAGTAGAGCAAGCTTTTTCATACGATTTTTCGATCACTCAAATCCGTTGAGCCTGAAAAGACTAATTGTAAGGTAACAACCAACTCAACTTTACTACTTACACACCTTTCTCCCACTCATCTGTCCATTACTCAGGAAGTACTTGATATACAAAGTTTGTCTTGGTCTAAGAATTTCAGTGATACGATGTCGTAGAATCACCTACAAAGTCAGTCAACCCATACCTTTCGTCAGTTAGCTCGTCAAGATATCTTAGTAACAGTACGATTACATGAACATACCTCATCTTCCTTCGGCTTACCAGAAATTGACTTCCACTTCCTACCTTAACCAATGGAGAACTCTGGAAATGATTCTATTGATAAAGGGACCAGGTTCAAGAAATGATAGCGCGGACAAATGAAGATCAGCGAGTAATCATTGACCATAATTATTTTGAAATGAGGACACAACCGAGGCCAATGTATACTTCTTTGATAGTCTCGGAGGAACTGAGAAAACAGCAGTGTTATTACCAAAAGGACGGGCTGTTCATAGCCGTTTTAAATTGTCTTAAATTTGTACGAGCATTCGATGATGACTGATTCGAAAATCAATAGCAAGGAAACCAGCAGTACCAAGAATGCAAGAATCGTAATTCGGGGTGAAGCTCCAAAGGCAAACATGTATGCTCTAATGTGTATAAACAGACCATTGAAGGATATCAAGAGAAAGAACGTGCCACTTGGTGACCAAGATAGACGAGACCTGAGACAAAAGTTCGTACTTTATCGAAGCGTCGTAACTAAATCTAAACCTCGAATTAATCACAACCAACGTCTGGATAGAATTCCACTCTCACCTCATTTCCCCTCACACCTTAGGGAACCGCCGCTGCACTAGCTCAATCGCGCGAACATGAATACATCTTTCTCGTGAGTAACTCTGAAGATAGACCACAGTCAGTTTTTTTGAGATCACATAGGCTATACGAAATATCTTGATAATTGAGGCTTGCGTCATCGTTGATACGGGCTCTACTAACCCGTCAAACAGGAGAAAATAGTTTGTCGTAGTAATTATAAATCTGGTAGATAAGAGTCTACCTTAATCGAAAAAGAGAATAGAATAAACAAAAACTCCGTTCGCTCGGTGAAGTACGCGAACGAACATTTTATCAACCTAGAAGAAACGACGACTGCACAAGTCAGTCAATTTGGGCCGAGAGAAGAGGGACTACGGATAACCTGAAATAAAATTTAGAAAATAGGGCCGAAAGGGTTTATTCGCTGATAATTCGCAGACTGCAGTATTATTCCTAGGTACAATCACCTTCAAGTCTAATTCGTCTGGACTTGAGGGTTCTCTGAAAAACAAAACTAATCGATGCTGGTCGACTACGAAGAAAAGATTCGAATACCTCGAAAACAGATAAAACTCACATTATTATTAAATAAAGCCAACATAACCTGAACTGACACAAGTATACAATACAACAGCATACGAGGGCAGTGAAGGGGAATCAACGATCTATCATTAAAAATAAATGTGCAAAATAGCAAACTTGATTCGTCGAAAAACATTGCTAATTCGAATCCAGGTGACTTTGGTCCGTTTATCATCGTCGTCGACATAGATGTAAAAGCATAGAAGGAGACGGTTGTCCAATTCACCTACTCGATAAAGATCCACTAAACTCGAGTGTGAGCGATCTATACGGCACCACGTATAGTCGGAGTATTTATCCTGAGATCCGGTACACGAACTCTTTCACTCAGACTGGTATCTTGAAACACCTGAACGAATTGATACCTTCGACAGACTTTTGGTACGATACCAATTTTTTGGCGATTTCAGATCGATAACACGCGAATTTTACGTTGATGACACTTCGATCTTCGACAATTAAATATTCTAATTAATAGCATACTGAAGTATTATTCAAATATGCTTTCGCTATAAATCACCCTATCGGATCACGGTATTAAAAATCCACCGGTATTTCTAAACCTCATCGACACATCGAATCGGGGAGAAGCACGTTATGAAATCGCACGTAATACGAACTTCAATTTTTCATCGACGAGAAAAACATCTCGATGTTAAACTTCAGACCATACCACTGATTCCCCGATGAACCCAAAAACAGTTCATCGGTGAACCAGTACAAAATTCGCTCGTATACGATAGATTGCTGCGTGCCTGCGATAGCGAGAGGGAAGGGAAATACCAGGATATAACTATGATAAGGATTCACGGAAGGGGAAAGTAGGAAAACGGTCGATACGCGTCGATAGACTAAGAGATTACGTAGATGCACGAATAGAAATTTCACTATCACACACACACACCAATACTACCGTGATACGCACCTGCGAATTAACCTAACTACAACGAAAATCTGTTCCACGTAAAAGTCGCTACATCTCAAAATGTTTTTATGTGCGCATTCTACGCAGAATAATTTATCAACAGATTTGTCGACCGGGTTATGTTCCGGCAGGTCTGAACAGGACGAAATCAGAAATGGGATATGAGAGTTTACAGCGGTGAAAGAGGACGGGATAAGATGAATGTGCGGCATACGTGTTCAAGGCGGTGAGATCTGGAAGATAATAATAACGAGAGAAAAGCAAAGATGCGACCAGTTTAAGGATGCAAAGAAGACATGCAGGATCGTTATGAGTTCACCTTCAAAAAAGTTGAGATTTAAGATAAAATAACCTAAAACTAGCAGCACATGAAATGTAACCGTTACTAGTTTTGCAATTAAATCATGATTCGACACTTCAACGTAAAGTAACTCACGGTTAAAATACCTCTGATTCTGTCGCGATTTTCTTTTAAATTCGGTATATAACTCAAGTTTTACCTCCGTACCACCTCGATAACCCATGTCGCGTTTCGCGATAATCCATCATGTTTGAACGAGAATGAACGCAAATTTTCTCTCGTCAATTACCAGAGAATAGATTTAAAGTTCCTCGAGTGTTGATTTCAAGACGAGAGCATTCAAATTTAAATATTATATCATATTATGAGAGAACAATCCATATAATAAAACGGTCGGGCCGAAGTATGACACAACGACTCATCGATACACCTAATTATCATACATTCAAACGTTAACCCTAAGTTTTCTTTTATTATACACGCCGTGAAGACCACCAACCGTTACGCCGAAAACGAATATTAATATTGAAATTACGAAAATTATACAGAACTTAGGAGAGGGATCCAGAAGGCCTAGATGTAAGAGTATATGGCCCATCAGAACACTCGTCGAAAAACAGTATATGAGGAGAATGCGCATTTAAAACCGTCAATAATTTTTTACGACACGATTCGATTTCGGTAAATGGTTAATAGATGACGGCGGTCGGCACCGTTAGAAGTAGGCTCCTTTTAATAGTACATTATTCTTTCTTTTCATTTTTCGCTTCGACCTCCGCCACCCACTTCCCGATCTACGATGTCAACTATCCAGGTTCAACTTCACACCCCTCGTTTCACATAGAACTACACGTATTCAAAAGTTGGCTATGCAGAAGTGATTGAATTTTACGGTGTTTACGAAACAGATCTCACGCATATAGGAAAGATAATTACATTTAGCAATTAGTTCACAAATATGGTGAGGGCAACCTGTTCCAGAGATAAATAAGCACGAAGTCATTCATTATCGGTGATTAATTCATTGAGGATATCCGTTTTCCCTACGAGTGGCGCCTAAGCGAGCAGAATTTGTCAATTGAGCAGTAGCGCGCTGTCAACGCGTCGAAAGACCTTTCAAAACGACCATCGATCATCATTAAAAAGCGCGTCGAATCTTTCCTCAAATTAAAATTCCTTGACCGTTTCTCACGTCTTATATTACACGAGACCAATATACGAATACTTAAAACACCAACTCTCATCATTCGTGTACGATTTAATTGCTTATACTTCCGTGACGACTTTGATTTTCATTCATAATATCATAATCACGACCATAAAACCAAACATACAATCATTCTCATACAGTTTTCCGAAAATTTGAAATTCATAAAAAATGAATCAACTTTGTAGAGGAACTTATTACTATCGATAAAGAAAATTGGAAAATTTTTTAGAAATGCGATTGTCAAAGAAAAATCAATACACATACCAAAGAATATGAAGTCCTCATTTTACGTTCTCACAAATTTACTCTATACAATGGGTAGTGAAGTTGCAAATGTCTCGTTCAGTTCACAGCCATGTTTAATGGAGAGATCGTCTACTACAGATGCGTTGTTAATCATCGCAAAATCGATTTTGTTTTTGTCAGTGACGAAATCTCGTTGGAAATTTGATACATTTTCAAGTTATGGTGCTTTTCAATAACGCAGAAGCGCTAACATTCTCATATTGTTCGCATCTACAGAACTTCGAAAAACTGAGAGGACGGGCATTTTATACAAAACACTGGCACCGCGGAATCTGTATACCTACATTCATATAACTTTCCAGTTGCACGCCGAATAATTACCCCAATATTTTGAAACTACAGTCGAGTTTTTGAAATGCGTTACAAAAACAAAGCTGCGCTTTAATTTCGAAAAGTATTAAAAAAAAAATGTCAGCCGGACAAAAAACCTCGACGAGTTTACTTTTGTTAACTATTCCGTAATGTGCATTATTAGTGCAGGTCGTTATATATTCTTTCAACAAGTACTTGAAAAGTTTATTTAAATTAGAGGCGGATAGAACTATATACGAGTATCATACTACAGTAGACTTATAGTTGCCACAGTACTCAGTTCAAGAAGGAAAAAACGAAGGTAAAAACGGATTTTCTACTTTGTGAAACTGAATAACGATGCCGATTTTGCTTCATTCTCTCGCGTCATGCAAAAAGAGACCGGATAAACTCTCGTACATTGCGACAACAGACATGAATGCTGATAAATCTGGAATTTTCTTTTAAGTATTGAACCCTGAAGACAAGCGAGGACCTTACACAGAATTCTTTAATTTCTACTACTTATGGAAATGTTTCTTAAATGCACAGCGAATTAGAGGGAATCGATGCAATTGGTATTGATTGAGATTACTCTCGCAAATTTCGTGATTGACGAACTCAAATTTCTATGTTTCATCATCCTAAATTTTATAGCATTCACCTCGTTTCAATTTATCATATTTTTTGTTTGTTGAAAAAATTCATTACCTAAAAGATTTTATAAAGTCGTCCTAGAATTAAGATACGCGTTCTTTGAAAAAAATTTTAAGGTGAGGGGAAGCAAAGAACCTATTTTATGGGGCCTTTTAGAAAGGCCTTTCGAGTTTTATACGATGTTTGAAGCATTGCATCTCTAGTTACTTGAAGAAACTATTTCAATCAGGCCCGACCTCCGAGCTATATGTATATTTGATAGGAGGAGACTCAGAAAAAGTATAATACTATAAAAAAATGTAGTATTATAATAAGTTGATGCCTAACATACAGTATACAGGACTTAAACTAGGCTAAACGAGCTATGCAGTATATGATGGAAAGGGAATTGAAGAATTTTTGACCGATGAGGTTTTCCGGCCGACCAGCTGATCGAACGACGGACGTTTTTCCCAAATACCCTCCGATACAACAGCTTCCCTGTTAAAAATTTTCTGAATAAGTCAAAGTTCATTTTATGTACTGTGTTCTGCAAGGTTCGCAAGATCTTCACTTAAACCAGATGCGGACAATACTTTGAAGATCCACGTTTCCGAATATCCAATGTAACTCAAAAAATATACATACAATTTGAAGATGAAGGACCAGCGTACTTCGGGAAGTCTGTTTTACTTTCGTTTTTGCAGAAGCTTTTCTTTTCTCCATGCGATTGCAGCGAATGCATTCCGTACAGATTCATACGAATGCAGTCAAAAAGCGTCGTTCTAGATTATTCACTAAATTTAAAAACATACCAGAGTTGAGAAACTTTTCCTTATCAATGTTTTTTTCACCCCAGAGTCTGGAGTAACCGTCAACGCTAGTTGAATAATAAAATACGAAATTAAGTTTTTAATCTAAATGTTATGGTTACTCAATACGAAGTTCTCAGAGTCAGACGGAACTTGAGAAGAAAGAAGAAAGTTATGCTCGATATCATTCGTTTTCCTCCTCTATTCTCTTCATTCTAAACTCTTTTTGTCCATTAATAGACACAAAAAAAATACGCTCCATAGAAGATGTTTGTGAGATTGAAATATAATCCGGAGATAAAAGAACTTTCCTTCTTCGAGAATTTTTTCCAATTTTAAACGAATTTGTCATTTCCTTCTTTTCTCCTCGGCTTTCAGATTGCGTATTAAAGAGCGGAAACTTCCTATTTCCAACATCATTTTCTATAGATCAAGTTTACCCCCCCCCCCCCCACCATCATATCGTTTATTTTCTCTCATTATTCCCGATATGGCATTACAAATTTCAATTTCAGCACGCACTTTTGCGCAAAAAGGTGAAAGATGATCTGAGTGTAATATTGCAACCCCATAAAATCAATTTTCAAGATATCCTGAAAAAAAATATTTCTAATTTTCTTTGATAAGTATTAATAATTAATTGACAGCCCAGTAGCATTACGGTTTTGAAAAGAAAAAATGTCCGTCAAAGCTTTTATTGCGGAAAAGTGTTGGCCTTGGTGTCCTTGTTATGTGGTAAAAACCCATCACCCCCACCCTTAGCGGAACCCCTTAAAAAGAATTTTTCTCGAAAAGTATGAGATTTAGAGCAGAAATACCTCAGTACAAAAAGATTCCCCATAAAATTTACCATCGAATAGAGTCATTACTTCTTCAGTTACGATAATTTGACGCTGTGTAACAATATCTGCAAATTTACTGTTTTCAGAAATTTTCGATTTTTTCAATCTTTTCCTAACGTTTTTCCGATTTTTTTCAAAAAGTTTGAGATTTAGAGGAAAAATATCTGAGTACAAAAAGATTCTCCATAAAATTTACCATTAAGCAATGCCTCGCTCACTCGGTTACGATAATTTGAAGCCATATAAAAATATCTGAAAATTTACTGTTTTTGGGTATTGTCAGGTTTTCAAGTCATTTCTGTATGTTTTTCTGATTTTCCTGAAAAAGTTTGAGATTTAGAGGGAAAATACGTAATTGCAAAAATGTTCTCAGTATAATTCTCTACTGACTGACCTCATCATTTACTCAGTTACAATAATTTGAAACTATACAACAATTTCTTGAAGTTTAAAATCAGAAAAACGTTAAGAAAAGACTCCAAAATCAAAAATTTATTAAAACTTTAAATTTGCAGATATTGTTACACAGCGTCAAATTATCGTAACCGAAAAACTAATGACTCTATTCGATGGTAAATTTTATGGGAAATATTTTTGTACCGAGATATTTCTGCTCTAAATCTCATACTTTTTGAGAAAAATTCGAAAAACCAAAAAATGTGCCAAATGAGCCTCCTTTTTAAGGGGTTCCGCGAAGGGTGGGGGTGATGGGTTTTTACCTCATAACAAGGACACCAAGGCCAAGCTTTGAAGGACATTATTTTTTTTTTCAAAGTACTTATTTACTGTAATTCTACTGGGCTATATTAGAATTACGTACCAAGGGATTTAGGTGACTATCAAGGATAACGGGTAGAGGAGGGCTAGAAAAGAAGAATAAGAGTTCGAATTGATAAATAAGTATGTGAAGGGGGAGGGAGGAGGAGGAATTGAAGAAAATCCAATTTTCGATCTATACGGAAAAAGTAACTAAGAAGGCTTTCCATCATCGCGGAACATTTTCACTTCTGAGGGATCAATGGAAAAATTTACCCACGTAAGCGATGAGAGAAACACCGCAAGCTGAAAATTAATTTTTCGTTTCATCGTGTATAAGCGATGAACAACCGTCGCCTAGAAATCAGAAATAACAAAAATAGAGAGACTCGAACGAAGAGGGCAACGCAATTTGAAACATCTGGCCCCAGCAATTGTATAACGTTTACGAATCAATTCGCATAAATATTGATAAATTAATTTTCTCACACTCGCAATTAGTTCCAGTCACATGTCATATTTGCTAAGAACGAGTAATTCTCAGATATATCAGGCGCGAATACTTAGTACTCAAATTGCGACTAACCGAGTTCATCGAGAGTGGTAATTAATCTTACGAACGTTTCAATTCCGAAACGTCTTCAGGGTTCCCTGCCTCTTGCCCTATAGGTGGAGCGCTATTATACTCGATTCTTGTCGTTAGAATAATTAAGCACCGTATTTTACTCGTCAACGGAAGGGGGTACTGAAAGAAAAAATTGGTAATTATACTTCGCGTATACCTACACATATCCACATGATCGTTACTACGCCTCCAGAGGATTCAATCGAAGAGGAAAAGAAAGATAGCATACATCCACGTGTCTATCGTCTTCCGCACACAACCTTTTTATTACTTCTTCTCATTGTGGAACGAATAATCGAACACGCACCGCAGTGCAGTATGAGGGCTAAGAGAAGGTGCGGGGTGCGGAGTCATGCATTGTATTGGGCGTTCTCGACAGTCTCTTGATCTCTTCATAACGATATAATTGATACGTATATAAGAGCACTAAGTACGCGATCATCTTCGCAGTAGGTCCGGAAGGCAATATAGGGAAAGGACAACAAATTACGATATCACACCTTACGTTACTAAACCTTCTCTGTGGGACACACACAAAAAGAAAGAACAGACAAACGTGCAGTAATTTTGCGTTAGACCTGCGAAAACTCTCTCCTCATCCGAAGTGAAGTTTTTTTTTTTTCCATTTGGAACTAGATCGGAATATTGAGTTCGTTATAAAACGTCGGAGTTTTCTGTAGTTTATTTCGTTTACACACAACGGCACGTATTCGTATTTGCGTCGACTCAGCTTGGTGCTTTTAACGCGGATAGACAAAGTATCATTTTTTGCGAAAAACAACGGCTGAAAAAAGAGAAACACAGTTCCGTTTTGGAAGATATTACACTTCCAGAGGATAGAGACGGCTGAATAAAGTATTGTGAGATTTTAGTGCAGCTATGTACCTCGCTACAAATACTCAGAATATACATCAGCGCAGAAAATCTAATATTCTACGCCTCCAACAGTACAGAAAGGGTATACAGCATGTTGCACATGAGTCTAGTGCGGTTTCCCAAATGAATTCTGTTGCTTCAATAATCTACACGATTTGCACATTTATCGTGCACACAAAGAACTCGTAAGCATGAGCGATAAACTGTGCTGCAAATTTCTTTCTCAAGTACCAGCTGCTAATATAATTCTCTCACGGTGAATTAACAATTTTACTGAAGAATAAACTTTGTTCGGAACGATATCTGCGAATCACTCAATTAAGGGCAACAATTAGTATTTTAAAAAAATCTCAAATTTATACACGGCAGTACCAAACGAAAAATCAATCAATTGCAATTGCAGCATTCATGACGGAAAGTTCGACAAAAATTTGAGAAAAATTATGCGGTAAAACTGATGAAGACGCTCAGGAGACTTTGTGGGGGGGGGGGGGGACTGTAATCCAAAACTTGAGGATTCGAGGCTCAGAGGCCGTATCAACCCACAAGTGACATATCCTTCGATGAAGATCAAAGACTAAGAGGTCGAAGCGAGTATTCACTGATGAATGAGGCATGTCTCCGAGGCCATGTGGGATTTCGAAGCTCAGGGCCACAATGGACGTGCTCTTCAAGGAAATATACAGAATTCAAAGTAGGATTAGATCGACCATTTTTTGTATACGATAATCGTAATAATTAATCCAAAAGTATTTCACACAAGCAAGCTAGTTAAAAACGTAATCTAGGAAGTAGGAGGTGATACTCAATGGGCATTCGATAACCAGCATCCAATTACTCACCTCAGATGAGGAACAAATCACACAGCACTTAATATAAACCCTACGATAAAATTAGCACAGAAAATATCCAACGTTAAAAGGCGCGTGTCAGTGCGGCAAACTCAACTGAATCGTGATCTAACGTCAACACGAGTGATACGACGTACTTCAGGACGAAAGAGGTAGTGTAATTTAAAGGTATAGGGTTGCTTTCGTTGGCCGTTGTTATCTCTTTAGAAAAAGGAGACAATACTGTAAGTGTATTTTATACGAACTATCAGGTTGAATGACAGTGTTGACAAATGTGACTTAGGGGATTGAACGTAAACTCGATAAAACGAAAGTAAATGCCACGCATCCCAGAAAAGACTTATAGACAGGATAGGTGATATACGCTAGGATACGAAAATTTCGAGTCAGATATGTATTATACATTGGTGAGAATTATGTTTGTTCATCATAAATTTACGTAATTTGGAAGAATGTGCAAAAATATTTTCCACACATTCAAAATTCAAAATCACAAACATCATCAAAATAGAATTAGCTTTACACATTCATTTTAGTTTTTCTTTTTCATCCACACATCAAAGAAGTTGAAAAAACTCGCAGCCCATCGACTGAGCTGCTCGGGGTTTTCTTCATTAAAGTTGTTAATTAAGGCAAGGAAAGATGATGAAGATCCAACAACGAGCTGCGCTGAGGTGTGTTAGTGCCTACCGCACTGTCTCGACGGAGGCTCTTCGCGTATTAGCACGTTCACCACCAATCGAGCTCCTCGCTGAGGAGAGAGCGGTGGTGTTCAGAGCAAAGAAGACGACAACGACCCACCAAGAACCTTTACGGGTTAAGCAGGAGGCCAGGCGCTCCTTGCTTGAGAAATGGGAAGTAAGAATTGTCCAGAGTGAGCTGAGCAAGTGTACAACCCGTGTGTTAATACGCGACCTTGATGAGAGAATAGCCAACTAAACTTTCACCTGACGCAGGTGTTAAGCGGCTATTGCTGCTTCAACAAATACCTTTATGAGAAGTTAGGGAAAGTTGAGCAGGCAACGTGTTTGCACTGCGATCAAGGGTGGGATGATGGACCACAGCACACCTTATTTGAGCGCGAGGCGCGGGCGGGACAAGCTTAGTCGGTCTCTTCAAGAGATCGGGGTAGATGAAACGCTTGACCCGAGTAGCTTGGTATCCACCATGCTAGGTTCCGAATAAGCATGGAATCAGGTGTCTGCATTTGCGGCCACCGTCATGAAGAAGAAGATGGATCGGGAATGGAATAGGCAAATGCAGAACCACGCTGTGGCCTACTCGACACCTGTGTACTATCAACAATCAGATTTGCAGGAAGAAGAAGACGACGATCATCCGTGAAGAAAGAAGAAGATGAAGAAACTCCAACAACAATTTACTATATCTTAAGGTGATGTTGTTGTTGTGTGTTGTTGTGCGTTTTTCTGCGTGCCAGGGGGGAACTGCAGTTTGGCGGTTGCAAAACAGAAGAGGGGGTTCGCCGAGGCGATTCTTCTAACACCGAATTTACACCCGAAAGGGTCGATTCCGGTACTGGAAGAAACAAAATCAAATGCATAAGCAACCCGCACCCACTCCACCATGGAGAATGGGGCGGCGCTGCACATGCGACAAAAGCGAGTGAGGCAAACAGAGAACCTGTTTCAAGTAAGTCATGAGCGTGCAGGGTTAAGCTTGTTAATTTTATTTAATAAAGCTTGAACTTTGTTCCTCACCCCCTTCGAAATTTTTCCAAGTGGGCTCTGATCACCTTTAGCTCGAAAGTCGAAATTTTTCGCAGTCTCCCTCCTATCACCTATAGCTCGAATGGTCGTAATTTTTCAAGGGGTCCCACGTTTTGCCAGATGGTACCCTTTTCCAAGTCTTGCGTCCGCTGCTCCCGTAAAATGGGTTTCCTGTTAAGTGGAAATTCAATTTTCTAGGTCTTTTTTCCATCATGTATAGCTTGAAAGTAGAAATTTTTACAAGTCCGCTCCTATCAGTCACAGCTCAAAGGTCAGAATTTGTCCAAGTTCCACTTCCTGCCAAACAGCACCTTTTTTTGAGTCCCAAGTCTGCCGGCAGCACCAGGCACCCGTCATGTTTCTTCGATTTCGCATCCCCCTCCTCTTTCTCATAGAACAGATCCCATGTTAAAAAATAACTCATGAGCCAATGTTCTACTTTTCTGACACAACTCAGCTATTATTATCTGAATCAATTTGGGTCAGTGTCCCGATCTCACAAGACAGGTTGTGTCAGATTCTTTTCCAAAAATATCTACTTTTCTTGTACGGCAGGCCTCTTAAAAAGAACAATTGGGGGAAAAAAAGCACGATCAGTTCCTTCCGAATCGACTAAATCAGTCATAAGGTCATCATAATTATTTTCATGATTTTCTTCGAACGTTGTAAATATGAGAATGCGTCTTTATGGAGCGGTTGCGGGGACTATACATTATTCTCTGGGTGGAGAATCCATATTCCTGCTCTCAGTTTGGATGTCTTCTATTTGCGAACTAGGCTTTCTTTTTCACTACACAAACTACGCACTACGCACTTAGAATAAGTACTTTCTTTAGCAGTAAAACAACTCATTGAGAAACGATGAAAATGTAATCGGTGGTAAGGAATCGCAACGTATAATCTCTCAAGAACATGAAGCTCTACTGACTCAAGAAATTGCTTTTGTCTGTATAATACTGGAGTCCATTGAAATTGAACACGATTTACAACATGTCTATAATATTCTTCGAATAACGAAAGCCACTGTTTATCGTGAGAACAATTACAGTATATCTTTCTAGTAGGTCAAATATGAAACGTAGTGGAATAGTCCTTATCGAAAACGGAAAGCCTTGAAAATTAATCAATTACCAAGACCTTCCATTGTACCACGACTCGAAATATTTTTACGATAAGACAAAAAGTCGTACCTAACATCGTATAGATTACTTTTCATTTATCCTCTCTGCGTCCTCTTTGTCTTTCCCTTACTGCACCCAAACTTACCTACAAAACCAAAGAATGCAACGTAGTATACAATAAATAAATCATCAAAAATGAATAGGTCCTATACAGGTTATAAATACGCAAGAAATCTGTCACGTACATGACGAGCAACTCCAGTAAGTACGTATGATTAAAACGATGAAAATACGTCTCAATCATTTTTCTTGCACGTATATCCTGTAGTTTCTTACTCACGCTGCAAGCCTACTCGAGCTCATGATATGATCTGTGCGAACAAATGCTGCGACTTCCTGACGTTTTTTCAATATCATTAAAATTCAACAAGCAAGATCGTCTGTCTTCCATATCAGACCCCCATACAACAAAAACTGTATCTTATTAGCCTTTCATTGTTTACAGAAGTGTCGATACATTATTTCTAGGATTGGGAGAGCAAACAAAACGTGAAACGTGAACCTAGTAAACGACAAAAACATGATAGGGAAAAGAGCCAGCAAAACTACCAAGGACGAGATTAAGAGCGAAGCCATCTGTAATACACATAAACGACAAAATGAAAACGTTGGAGAGAATATGCAAAATAATATTTAAATACAAAGTGGATAAGATCGATTTTCTCTCTGTCTTAATTTTGCAAACTCGCATTATGTATGTATTTACGACCCTAGCAATAGTGCTAAGTGTAATAAACCAAAATTTTTCCATCTGTATACGTATACTCGGATTCCAAACGTACCAACTTACGAAAGAGCTACCAATACTCTAAGTAAACGAATAGATAGCCCCGGGAGACTAATTGGAAAAATTAGAAGAAAAAAAATCATTTTTCCAGCGTGCAATGTCGTTTTAAAGAGAACATCTAGTCATTCCGAACATACTTTTACACTTGGACTCGGATTTCCATCGTGGAATCACGTGTACGAACGTTAGAAGGAAACAGAAGGAATCGATAACTTAGTTCTGTAACAAAAGTATCCCATGGAGTAAGTTAGGAGCCGAGCACGAAGAAACACGTGCTTCAGACTACACTCTCACATCAGACGAAAGGAAATACATCATTTTCTTCAAGCCTTCGCTGACAATCTCAACATCGTAATTAATCACGTAGACGAGTGTGTGAAAGAAAAATTTCATTCCATGACTACGCAAAAAATTAGCTATACATGGTTGTCAAACGACGAGGAACATGGCGCATCCTCACAATGTTGTGCAGCGCCCGTTTCAGTAGAATTTAAAATTCACGAGTTATACACGTATTATTTAGCTAATTTTACTGTCAACAAGAAGTTAAAAAATTGGGAGCTCTTTCGAAGCGTGCTCAACGCACCGTATGCAGCGAACGAGTCGGACGAAATAAACAGAATTACGCTTCTGAAAATGAAATTTTTTTCTATTCACGACTGAACGAGCTAAAAAAATTCTTACTTCACGATATGCTGCGTTTCTTCAGATTCAACGACCAGAAAATTTATTCAAACATTTTCCTTCTTTTTTCCGGCGCATTAAAACGATATAGGTATATACTCAAATTTGATGTGCAGCATTTCCATTACAATTCAGACTCGCTCGGTATTT
The DNA here is from genome assembly GCA_035079395.1 of Aspidiotus destructor. Classification (NCBI taxonomy): domain Eukaryota; kingdom Metazoa; phylum Arthropoda; class Insecta; order Hemiptera; family Diaspididae; genus Aspidiotus; species Aspidiotus destructor. The sequence goes on along the minus strand of JAVHKZ010000017.1, from coordinate 3,196,180 downwards.
TAATTTAACAATTCAATACCGAACAACATTGCTGTTTTGTAAAGTTGACGGTGCAGCATAACGCTATCAACGAAGCTGAAAAAAGCTGAATACATTCGCGAGTAACAATCTACTGTAGAGAGTGAGTTATCTCGCAATATGTCCCACGAGAAGGCAACTTTTGGTTCGGAGCGAGCAAGAATAATTTGTAAACCATACATAGATTATGAAAATTCCACATTACTGGGCAAAAAATTCACACAATTTTTCAGAGTTATGAATTAGCGACTGAATTACTTCTCGCCCCTTCGATCATAGTCGAGACAGATTAAGTGCAAGAGAAAATACAACTTTTTTTTGGAGACTCACAAATATAACTACGAAGTACACAGACTGAGGACTTTTTGGTCGATAAATTAAATGATCTCTTCAAGAGATTGAGGTAGATGATGTGCTGGCTCCGCGTAGCCTAGTAGCCACCATGCTAAGCTCCGCAGAAGCACGAAACCGGGTGTCTGCATTTACAGTCACAGTCAATGGACCTGAGATGGAATACGCAAATGCAAAACTAGGCTATAGCTCACTTGACACCTGTGTATCATCTACACACAGACGAGCAGGCAGAAGAGGAGGATTGACTGAGCCTGAAAAAAGAAGAAGAGAGTCCAACAGCCATCTACTATATCCAAAGTGGTGTTGTTGTTAAATGTTCTAAAGTTCCGCGAGCCTCGGGGCACTGCAGCTTGGCAATTGCCAAGAAGAAGCGATTCACTGAAGAGATTCTTCCAACACTGAAGTTATACCCGAAAGGATTTATTCCGGTGTTGGAGAAAAACAAAATTCAATGCATACGCAACGCACATCCACTGCACCACAGAGGACGGGCGGCGCTGCACTAGCGACAAAACCGAATAAATTGTATGATCGAGGAATTTTATAATGATCATCATTGATAAAAAAATATATATAATTCTGAATAAAAAAAACATAGCCTACATATTGGTTGAGTTTGTAATTTGCCCGTCTCAGATATAGCACACAATTCATGAAATCATTCGCATCTCACAATTTTCGAATTTCATTTTTTCAAATCACACGCGACAGAATGTATTGACATTTTTCCGGAGCACACTCCCTGTTGAGAATCACAAAACCCACATTGACCGTCGCAGGGATTTTCTTTTTTGTTAGCTTTTCACCTTAATAATTGCGTCGCGTCGGCTCGTCTCGTCCATGACAGCCGGCAAAGAACCCTTGAAGACGAAAGTGAAATTGATGATTGTTATTCTTATTCGCCAAACTGACAAAAATTATGTCAGAAATCCTAAAGGGTCAAGAACGCGTATCTAGTCCGTAGCATTATTCCAATATGAGACGATAACAATTTCTCGACAAATTCAGTCATGTACATTCGTAGGATACTAAAAACGATTGTAGAATACCATACCTATTAGAGGGGTAAATGTAGTACCGAACCCAGTACGTGCTCGTAGATGTTATGCGAAACAGCAAATGTGTACGAACAGATTCGGCTAGAAGTGTTGCGAAGACAAACAACGAATATTGTAACAGTCTTATATGCACTAATGATTAAATTATGGTGACGCGTGGTATTGGTTGTAGCACTCACAACATAAAACAGCAGAGAAAATTTTCGCTGAACACGCGAATGCGGTACGTTTCCTTTCTAGGATAAGAACAGACTCTACATTCTGAAGCACGACGCATGATGCAGATCATACGACTCATTTTCCGTTTTCAATAACATCCGGTCTAGTAGAAATATAATGCGATAATACAGCTGGCTCCTGCTTCCTCGAATAAACACTATCCTCGATTTATTAGCGATAAACAAGAGACTAGAGAGGTCAAATTAAAGAATTTGAGGACATTGATATCAAAAGGTTTGAAATAACAGACATGATTTTGAGGCAGGTGCACCATTTCTTAAGAAGGAAACCGAAGAAGATGCGTTGTTCTTGATCGATCGATCTTACTCCTGTCAATATTTTTGGACGAAGTAACAGTTTGGAACCCTGCTTTTCTTACAAAAAAATAGTACAACTGAAAAGCGTTTTAAAAGAGCTTGTGACCAGCATATTTTCTAGGGGAATATTAAATGACACATTAGAAAATAGTGTTTCAACACTGAAATTTTAAGTACCCATAAAAATAGGAAAATCAGCAATTAAAAATTAGAAATTGCACACCCATTGGTTCACATTATTTCAAGTGAACCGGACCTCATTCAAGGTCCATGCATTTTCTATTTCGGACATTCCTCTAACTACATTAATCCTGTTCCGATTCAAAGAAGATCCCACCAACCCGGTTACAAAAATTGATTCAGCGTTATTTTCACCTTAGAAATACCAACAGTAGTTTTTAATAAACTTCATCGTAAACTACTGGAGTTCTGAGGTAAAGATGACGCAGCCAACGTCCATTTGTCACTTTTGTACTATTTTAGGAGTAGAACTTTCTATGAACTTTTTTCTCAGTATGCGTTCAGGTAATTCTCATACATCACCTGGGTTCACACATAAAGGTTTCTGTATTTACCCTGAAATGAAAAAGGAGGCTCCAGCAATTAACAAACACAATTTTGCTTGGCATGTAAAAACGGATTCTTCATGTACCGTACGTATGAGAATGTATGAAATAAAGATAATGACAAGAACGCGTGAAGATAAGAGTCCCGTAAAAACGAGTAACGAGACGGATTGTCATAACAAGTTTTTGTTCGTAACGGCAATAGAAAAGATACATTCATACAAGTTTTTTAGCTTAGCTGAGAGTTGATAAAAGACGAGCAGTTGCAGTTCTTTTAAATGATGGAAGAGAGACACAAGCCATGCAGCAATAACTATATTCAAACAGATTGAAATCAATAATTCATACTGCAAATACAGTTTATAAGCGTTTAACTGCAGCTTCAAGATATTGCAGGGACAAAACAGCGGGATTAGAAAGAAAACTCTGGCAGAGCCAAATGAATAAGGATTATTTTTCATGTCTCCAAGTCGGATTTTCAAAAATAAAATGGTGATTAGGCTTGCGCTCGTTCACTCCTATTTTTGGTTTATTTTCTATGTTGGGTTAGGGGTGTACTTCTTTTGTGAACACAAGCAATAAAAACATGAAGCCAGAAAAAATTTCTCGCTGCTCGAGTAAATGGATCTTCCTGACTCTTGGATATCGTCGTTGTCACAAAAAAACCTTTCTTGTCTTGTAAAATCATTCCTTAAAAGGACTACCCTCGCACGCCCAACAAGCGTCGTGTAGTGACCGCTGGTGTGCCGAACTTTGCAGGGTATTTAGGGATGTATATCCAACTCATCGTACACCGTTTCGGAGTTCGCCAACGGGTAAAGCACCCCTTTAACAAGCTTTCCGAGCTAATTTTAGTATTTTGTATTTTTTAGCACTATTATGGTGGTCTGATTAGCCGATGGGGACATCGATACTAGGGGGAAACTCATAGATGAGATTTTGAAACAGACAGGAAATTGAGGGAAAAGTACAATTTGAGCAGGTTCATAAATTCATCAATGAGTGTAGCCGGAACGTGCGCATCTTTAAGGAGGACTTCGAAGTAATCGAGAGCAGGAAGGAGGGGGATGCGCGGAAACATATTTATGAACTTGCTCAAATTGTGCCTTTCCCCCAATTTCCGTTAGTTTCAACATCCCATCAATGAGTTTCCTCCTAATATCAGGGTCCCCATCGGCTCCCCCTGGGATATCTGGTTTCTCAAACATTTTGAGGATGAAGCTTTCAATTCTGCTGGTTTTCCCTTTCTGACAAACACGTCACTACTGTTGAAAGACAATTGATTTCCTCAGCTATTCTATCGTTATTTTAAGAACGTAGAAAAGTAACCTCATCGAATTGAATTTTAGATGTGGTAATGGAAAGAATCATTCAATTAATTATAATTGCGAAATCTTTTCCAATAAGAAACGAGTGTCAACTATGATCATGTACGTTTAACCGCTCAATGTCTTTGGACAATCCATTATTTTTTCTTCAACAAAACTTTTCTTACTCTACATCGAGGAAAATTCTGGTGACGCATTGAATTCACAAATCAACGTAATTACTTCGTACAGGTACTCGGTTGCGGTATTCGAAAGTATTCAACGAGTACACCTTACTGAAAGAAAAAAAGAAAAGCGAATAAGATTTTCAATTAATTCGCATTCGTACGTACATCACTGATACGAATGAAATTTGTAACGGTGATATAATTCTTCTTTCTCAGTCTACCATAATATCCGAAGTAAGATGAAGTAGAAAATTTACAGAACGAGAAAGACAGATTTATTTGTTTGTATCCTATAGGTATGAGTATCGTGAAGGAGACAAGGATTAAAAAACGGGCATATTCCAATAAAAATTCATAAATATAGCGAAGGGATTAAAATGATATTTCCGCTTTCGGTATCCGTCGTCTATTGTTGGTATTTTGTATAATATACTTCGCGAATACACGAAGAATATTACGCCGAGAAATTGTTATTCATTTTTTTGCCTCCTCCGCTTCCTCCCTCTGGTTTTTATCGTCCCGATATTATTTTATTTTCGATATAATACATTTTGGAAGAGCTTACTCGAAACCATGCAGCGATTAGGAAAATGGAACAAAAGCTCCTCATTTCTTTACAAACAATTGATACGGCGAAATTTTTACACTCCAAGAAAATTTCGAGAAAAAGATACGAAGAGCAAAGAAAGTAGGATTTCACCTGGAAAATTTGCGAATAATTTTAAGCCATGGGGAGGATTTAGTAACGTACACCTCATCATAATATTTTACCCCACCTCGCATGAGCGATAAAATTTGAACATGTAATATTTTTTGTATTTTTATTCTAGTGCACTACAAATAGTTTGCCGCGGAAAAATTTTGCAGAGATCGTGCTATGTACTTCCAACGTATAATAACCTGCTTCAAAACAAATTGTTATGACCCACGGATAGTCTTGTAAATTCAGCGAATGTTGGTGTTGTCTACTTGGGATTTCGACTATTGGAGTCGAGTCGTCTTTTGACCACCATAATGCTAGTCTCCCGACCAGTCTAGTTCTCCGTAATCCTACGATACTTGAACTAACTACGACACGCGTGAAACGATCCACCGCTGCGGCACGACACGATTGGTTGACGATCAGCTCACATTGGAGGAAGGAAGCTATCGGGTAGCAAAATAGTGGATGGTGGGAAACTCCTATAAGTAGGTTGATACCTCTACGTTAAAATAGTTTATGGGCTCAATTTGGATATGAAATTGAACGTTGCCCGCAGGGGTAGCCAACAAAGTTTGATAAAGTCTCATGAACAACCACTATTTGCTTGCGTAATGCAGACAGAAAGAGAAAGACACTTGAGATCGTGTCTCGGAGAACATAATTTTGTATCGGAAATGAAGGTGACAGGTGGTCTCGAGTCTGCACAGTCACGCATATAGGACTAAAAAAACTTTGGTCCACGACATTCCCTCGTTCAATTCTAAGCTTCTAGAGTGGTGCTAAGCTTAGAAGAAGATTTCTAGCATCAGGTTGAACAAAATGGAGAATAGGTTTGATCCTACAAGAAATAGTTCTCAGAGAGTCGTGGATGATCTAGCAATTTCAACGGTCTCTATGAGCAGCTTTGTTGACTGCAGTTACTTCTGCAGGAATTTAATTATTGTTGCATGCAAGATTGGGTTGACGAACCGCGCTTTTCGAAGAACTTAAAATCCAAACACGAAGAAATCTGTCAAAGGTAACGCCATTAGCGAACTTTTGGTTCGACTCGCCATATAACGAGAACTTGTTCGCATTACACGCGTCGTTGTGGGTGCTTTAAGCGTTATAGGAGTAAAGATTATATCACGCGTAATTAAATTGGCCTCTTCATTGAGAAGTCAAGCTTCATTTGTCATCTAATATTGTCTCTTTTTCTACGTTTTGAATGGTACTAATTTTTTACCTTTCTCGACGAGAGCAAGAGCAGGGGAAAAAATGAAAAAGGAAAAGCATCCAGCCTACGCTACGGTTGTTTGTAGCAGACAACGAAACGAAAGGCGCGATGTATTGCGGTTGTCTGAAGTGTGCGTACGGAGTTTCCATTGTGTAATAAGGAATGTAAAGGATTTCGTCGAGTGTCGAGGAAATACTTTGCTAACTACACCACCCCTTATGACACTTCACCTTCTAACAAGGGTACTGTCATTCATTCTCAGAGTACGAATAGTTTTTTGTTTTACTTTTTTTTTCCCTTCCCAACTCCGCAGAATCTTAGTTTGTGCACAATATTTCATACAATAGTACTGCATGTGTTTGTATTCCTAATAGCGACACTGGAAAAGGAAGGGGGATGAACAAGGGGGTCATCGTCAACGAGCGTTTCTCGAAGAAGACTTTTAACCGATAATTTTTGCGCTCACTCGAGTGCTTCATTGTATGGTACTGTAATAGTACTTTCGCTCTGGTTTTCAACTATGGAGCATACTAACTACAATACAACGTACAGTAACTACAGCATAGGCTATAACGTTCCCTTTATTGTCGTTATTCAACATACATATATAGATATTTTAAATATGTTTGAAGGAAAGTGCAGGGTACAGAGATGTGGGGCAGAAAGAAAAAGTTGCAACGAAACAATAAACGAAGATTTTATATTTTACAAACGTTCCTTTATAATTTTTCTCCTATATATAGATTAATAATGGATTCCGTGCATGCAAAAAAGCAGAAAGTGTTGACTATACCCATCGAGTGTTATGACGATGACGCTAGCTCGGGTATTCTACAACTTCGATTTACTATTTTCTATACCAAATACAAACAAAGAACTAACTCTCGTGTACCATAGATTCAATAAATCAAGTGTGTGAAGAAGACCTAAACTCTAAGTTTATGAACGTATTCCGTACATTCTTCTATTTTTTTTCTTTTTTCTGCTTCTTTGTTAATTTTTACGCCCTATTTTCTGAGTCAAGTCTCCGCTCAAACGCTTCTCAATAAATTGAATTACACGGAAAAATTTTCCATACATCAGATGTCTACACAAAATGCACTTGAGAGTGAAGTACATCCAAGAAAGATAATTTCAACAAATTCGCGCGACACCGTCTCGCTTTTGTTTCGCTTTGTAAGGCGAACAAAAATTTCCATTCTCGCCTTTATTGACGAGAGAACCGGTGTCAACAAATCGAGAGATCGCCGACTGTAAACGAGCCGTATAGGAACTATAAATAATTTTTACGGATTTTTTATGTGCAGCGATAGATGTACGCGCGTGTATTTTCTTAAACAGTTTCGTTTTCACTGCATAGCTGTAGCGTAACGTCCGGATTAGAGGTGAGAAAAAAAGCTGGAATAAGGGGGTGTTGTTCCTGGGTGACATCGGCGACGGTTTGATTTATACGAATACAACAAAACAATGCATGTGTACGCGTGTAATAAGAGTATTCTAAACGAAAATCAAAACGAAGAATTAGTTCGGCTCCGAAATATACTGCGGTAAACACGTTTATTACCGAGTCCGATGAGCCCTATTGAGAAGAGATGAGCGTATAAGATTCGATTTAAATATACCAGAAAAAGAACATGCGTTATTAACCGGCGTATTCTCCGAGAAACTGACTTGGTAATTTTTCTTCAAAAATAAAAAGAAAAAGTATATTTTCGAAGGTGGTTAAAAGCAGACCTGAGAAATACCTTTCAACTACATATAATAAAGAAAAAGAATTACGAGTCTAGACTACTACTGAGATTCGAATCACAAACATTTTATGTTCAAAACACTAATCATGAAGCAAAGTTCCTCAAAAATTGAACAATTTTTCAAAATTCGGACAGACTTCAACTATTCGTATGTGTTATGAGATGTAAAACCATTCTCACAAATAAATACTAGTCCGTATTATACTTCATCAAGTACCACTGATCACAAGATGATGAGAATCATCAAGTATTGAGAGAAGAATTCTCAGGCGAACAATCGCTGCGTCCCGAGATTGTGGGTCCCAAAGGAAAATGCCTCCAGACACCTGGTTCCTTGATGCAGTTCCCATCTGTCCCTCAGTAGTTGGTAGTGCGTTAAGGTCTCTAAGAAATACACCGCCCTATACAAGCAAATTGCTCTATTATTCTTCAACATACACAATACGTTCAATCGCATCATTAAAAATGTTGAAATACCTTGGTGAGCAAACAATCCCGTCCCTCGAAACTAATTAACGCACGTAACTTCGTAAAAATCTACAATTCCTTGAGTTTGGACGGTGGCCAACAAGTATCTTGTGTGTCGGTTCAAAAATTCTTCAAAAAATTGTATCTCAACAAGCTATCGACCACTTCGTTAACAATAATCTTCTCGACACGTTAATATCGGGGTTTGGACCGTTGCACAACACTACCACAGAATTGCTTCACATGCCAGACGAATGATGGACGGTTCACTATTCTCGTCCTGATGAACTTTTCTAGAGCTTCTGACCTCATAATATACGAAATATTTTTTGAAAAGCTGCCTATTTTTGGTTTCTCCTCCCTCCCCAGCGATAGAATGGTTCAATTCATTCCTGGGTCAGAGGAGTCAAAGTGTCAGGGTAGGTTGTAACATGTCTCAAAGGACTCCGGTTCCCAAAGGAGTCCCTTAAAATTCGTCTTCGTGACGACGGGTGTTCTCCATCTACATGAACGATCTCTTAAAAGCAATTTCTCATTGCAAATACACTACCATCTGAACGCAGACGATTTATAACTCTACATACAAGTTATAACAAATTATAACATAGAAATTTTCAGGACTCAGATTCAACAATTGATCTGAATTTCAACTGCCCGAATCCGGTCGCTCGATATGAGTTGGAATGATAACTTGAGTTAACCAAATCCGACGTGTACAACAAAGTCTCTTGCGAAAGTTATGAGACGATATAGTCTAATACACATATCAATTTTCTCAATTACTATCATTTATACGGTAAAGATTAACAAAATGAATATGTACTAGCATACACCATACATCTAGTTAATTAAATTGCCGACTACAGAATGCGGGTCATTTGATGATGAGCTCACGCTTGATTTTATTTTCCTCAAATAATTCTCGATCAAGAATTACGCGTAAGCGGTACCATTCTGCACATACTGGTATCATCGCTTTCTCTCAGCCGTATAAAATGTCGATAGAAAAGATGTCACCAGAGGATGCTGCACACATCCCTGCACATGTTTGTAAATTTTTCGCATTGCTCTCATTGCTGTTCGTAATACTCGAATGTTTGTAAAATTCCTTTTCCGCTCCTTTTTTTTTATTTTTTATTAAGTAAGAAAGGAAAAGGTACGCGCTCTCCCACTACGATGTTGTACGTAGAGAATAACGATTCCAGTCAAATGGGCGGTGTAAACAGCAATCCACCGACACGTGTAAATTGAATTTGCAATTCGTTGGCTGATTTTGTTGCCAATAAAATGATGACATAGTATGAGTATACAAGCCACGGGTTAAATTGAATAGCGTCTATTATTCTTCACTCCAGTGCGTGAATTCTAAACAGGTCTAATCAATAAAAAATGTGCCCAAGAAATTAATGGAAAAATACTGTCTAAACGAGTTTGGAAGGTGACGGCGTTCAAGAATTTCCTTGCTTATAAGGATTCGCGTATTGATTAACATTTTTTGAACAAATTTAGTCTTTTGTGAAAGTTTTGCAGAAACATAGCTTGAAAATTAATTTCCGATCGCTTTGCTGTAACATTTCATTTATATATCTCAAACAATAAATAAATAACATATGACGTGCAGATTTCTCACAACAATTTGTTTAAATTTTCATAACTTATTTGGAATACCACCTGCGTTGCCTCGCTTCATTCTACAAGACTGACTGTGATGAATATTTCTAGATTCAGCAAAATTCATTCCATTCTTGGATTATTCATACTAGAAAATCTCATTCTAGAAAGGCAAGGAACGAGAATTGAAGGAGACGACTTTTCAGAAGATGAACACTTACTCTACAAATACTTTCAATGTAAGATGACAGTTGTCAGAACGAACTCAATCGAAGTTTAGTATACCTACATACATTAGTAAGAAATTGATGAAAATTGACCCACTCTCTGTTTACAGATGCAGGTAAATTGGAATGGAAATGGGGTGAGGTATCGTTCTGTCGCGTGTTGTGTTCTCGGGGAATGGGTGCGACAAAAAGGCCCACCTACTCCTATCCCATCCCCTATGATTACGAGCTCGTTCAAACCAGAGAAATTTTATTGGAAGCTCCAGGCTGCATAAAATTTGAAGTGCAAATACTTGTGTGTGTATGTCAATCGAGGCGGCCGGGAATGCGAATAACGTATGTCCGTCGGACAGGTTTTTACGTACATAGTTTCAATGGCCAAATTTATGAATTAAGAATGGCCGCTGGAATTTGCGGTGATCGCGAAAGCTCAACTATTTATGATCGTGCAGTTAGCATCAAAAATTCTATAGTTGAAAGGCCGACGCAATTATGGGGTATTGCTCACATTTTTGAGGCTAGAAATGCCATCAGAGCGGAGTGGCGTCAGTGGAATCACGACCGAATTTCAGGAAGAATTCTGGACGATAATGATGAACGCGAGGATAGAGGATGGTTTGAGCAAGGTGAAATAACAGTAGTGTGGAATCCTGATGACGATGAGGAGAGTGAAAATGACGAAGACGAAGAGAACGAAATAGAGGATACTGACAACGACCGCAGCGACGAAGATCAAAGTCTCGACGGTTGGATTGTGCGAAGATTAGGAGAATTTACAATACGTTTTCACAATTTTAGTGATAGCTCAAATGGTTCCAGCATTGCTGACGATATATAGAGAGCATAGTAGTTGCATATGCTCGCAAAATAACGTTGCATTTATTTTTATTATTTGTCTGCCTGCAGCCGATGGCTTAGTGATATAGAGAAGCATTGAACACTAATACAACAATGAGCATTATGAAATTATATTTTACAAAATTGACTCTCAAATTTGAATCTAACTCGAAGGCACAGATCCAGGCTCACCCCACCGACAGGCCACTAGACCTATCGCGAAACAGAGACCAACCACGACGACCTAGAGGCGTTCACCAGCCCAGTCCTGATCTCACTTTTGAACTCCAAACCCCTATCCAACAACTGTACAGAAAAAAAAAAAAAAAAAAAAGAAAAGAAAAGGACGATTCTGTCAATACAAAAGAGAAAAAAAGTCCGATCTTACTGGTGAACTCCAGACCCGCTGCTTCCAACAACCCTACAGAAAGGAAAGAGTGATTCTGTCATCGTAAAATAAAATGAAAAATAGTAAACTAATATTTGTATCCTAGCAAACTTGGACAGAACTTTCAGCAACCAATTTTTTCTAATATTACACTTCACTGTCGTTCTAAACCAGTGATTCCCAACCGGTAGTCCGCGGACCACTGGTGGTCCACGAGGGGGTCTCTAGTGGTCCGTGACGTCATACAATATAAAACCCCACACTACGTATTTATTATGTAACGACTAACTAGACCAGTACTGAACTTTAAGGAAGGGGTCCGTATAACATCTCATTTTGGCTGAAGTGGTCCGTCATTTTGAAAACGTTGGGAACCACTGTTCTAAACTAACTTCTCTTCTATCAACAAATGCATCTGTCTTATCCTAGAATACTCCCTCGATCAATCTCTTAAGTCAAGTCTTCTCCAACATGTCCGCTCAACTATCACTCCTAGCTTATTCACTCAACCCAACACTCCACTGAACCTTATTCCTACTTCTAAACTTACAGGCTCATCATTTCAGAAACCTGACCGTCATTCTTCCAGCGGATTAATCGCTATTGACAACTGCCTCGTTTAGATCTTTTAGACTCCCTTCAGCAAATATATTATACTTCATTTCTCATCTTTGATGATTCAATCAATACCCCTTTCTCCTCATAACACCTTCTCCACTTTATACGAAGAAATACACAACTTTGACATAGATTCTGTGCAATTTGGATTCCTGTATGGACAGTCGAGCGGACTAGCTGCCTCCTTAAAATGTTTCTCCATCGCACTAGACATCTGAGTCCATCACCGTGACCGTTTTACGCGGTATACACTGCAGGAAGATCAACTTCCCAACATATCCAAAATGCATGATCCAATATACACTTATCTACGCATACTACACCCGCTTCGTTCGCCTCAAAATAGGCTGCATCCGATTGTCCTTTTCTTAAATTATTTCTAAACTACAACCAAAAATACTCACCTACTTTCCACCTTTTTCTCTGTCGACAACGTCGAGCCCTCCACAACCGATTCCAATTTTCTTTAAACCCCTCATTAAGTTGAGCACAGAACGCTAAAAAAGTTACACCGTTTTTCAACTGTGTATAATCCACTAAATTCTTTTTCTAACTTTACTTTAATAATCCATATAGTAAGATTCTTCTACATAATAAAAATCCAAGCTTATAGCCACAAAGTTGAGGCTGAATAGCTCACCAATAACAGAAAACATGAAGAAGAAAAAGAAAGCACTAAGCAAGAACGAACGCAAGAAATGTTTTTTCACGGTTTCCGTTAGTCTTTTCAGTTTTCCGTCTGAAGAAACGTCACCCACAAGATACTTACTTCAAACTACATAAATAACACTTGATCACAAACCGAACGTAAATAAATGAACAGAAAAACAATGCGATATATTACTCACATTAAATGCAAACTATCTCAAAAATCGAATAGTACGTTCGACGTATTCATTTTAAAATATGCCAAAATCAATATACAACCATTATTTGACCTTCGCTGGGCACAACTGTGTGATTGAATTGATGATACTGTACGGACTCATTTCAAATACAAACGAATCGAAGACTGAAGATGAAGACGTTTCCAAAGATGAACAACTCATCTACAAATCCTTTCATGGTAAGTTTTTTGCAGAATATCTTGTCAAACTGTAGAATAGTAATTTCGTCCACGCCTTCTGTTCAGATAATAACCTGAACTGGATGTGGAGTAAAAGACCTTTCTGCCGGGTATTATGCCCTCGTGGAATGGGCGTTTTCGACTTGGCAACTCACATTGTAACAAAAGAAATCCTGTTGGAAGCTCCAGGTTGCGTAAAATTTGAAGTGGAAACGCTCGTTTGCTTGTGCCATTCCAGGCGTCCTGGAATAGTGGCGCAGTACGCCTTTCGTACAGATCACTTCTTGAATGGCTTGACCGGCGAGATCTACTTGTTAAAAGGAAGGGATAACGACTGCGAAGATCGTGAGACTTTGACTATTCAAAAGTGCATTGTTGGCGATGACCGCAAAATACAACCAGCGAAATTGAAAGGAGTTTCCCGGATTTTCGAAGCTCAAGATTTGATCAGGACGCGATGGCGTCAATGGAACCGGGATCGCATTTCCGGGATCATTTCAAGCAGCAGCGAAGAAAGTGGAGAACGAAGACGATTGCAATTGAATGATTTAATTAGAATCCCCTCAGACGACATAAGACTTGTTCAAACTTATTACAGCGACAGCGGAGACGACGATGGTAGTAACAACGGGCATCCTAACGAAATAACATTGAGAAGACTGCGTGAACTCATATGGAGACAAGGCAGCGGAACAAGTGTCACTACAGGCACCACAAGAACAACTGACGACGAAGACGATGATTTTGCAATTGATGTGTACGTAGTGTAACCGCGAAAATGTCAGACATACGTCAACATGCTGCAGTTGTTCTGAGGGGGGAGAATATTTTTTCTCTTCATAATTTTACCGTGAAATCTCTCAAACAATTAAAGAAAGGCACATGATGATAATTTGTTCAACAAGTTCTAGTATTCTATCAAACCATTCAAATTTGTCCAAGTTTTCCTTCTTCGCAGGTTTTCCAATCTGGGAAGAGTGAAGAAGGGCATCGTTTTGCTCATACAAATAGGATTTCTGGGTTGGGGTACAGGACAGGGCTAGTACCTTAGTGATCCGCGGGAAGGTTTAAGAGGAGGAGAAGAAGGAATTTCAATCTGGGTGCCTCGTGCAAATACCACTTCTTTGGGAAGGGGATCAGTAATGTCATGCAAAAGATTAGAGAATATGAAAATGAAGAGAAAAGAAGAAATACTGATTTTTACTATATTGATGATACATTGACGAATCAACACAGCGCAATAAATCTTACCACAACTTCCTGAATTCGGTTTGGGGGTTGACAATACCTCAGAAAATTTCTCGAAAAATCAGTCTCAGACTGGGATTGACTCGAATTTTCAACTCACCTACTTGAATTGTTAGAAATATCAAGTACTTACACACTTCGATCAGAATAAGAACCTCAATTAAATCGGAGACAAAATTTTGATCTGCTGAATAAACAACTTGATACAGTCTCTCCATCGATGGGCTCGTTTTTTTCTAATACAAAATCTACAGTTTCAATAAGTACGATCCTAAGAAGAAACAATCAAATATGAACACAGCTGCATCGGTTTTCTTTCTTCACTAACCTCGTTTCGCGAAGCAGTTCATAATGCGAAATATTTTTACAGAATGAATAATATGCTCAAAATTTTCAGAACTAATCGTATTTTTAGTTGGCTGATCATAAATATCTGCATTCCGACGGAGACACGAATTCATAACCATTCTTCGGACGAGAGATTACTGTATAAATTCTATCAAAGTAATTAATGAGTAAATATGATTTCGCAAAAAAAGATTACCTACGCGATTAATTTATAATAATTATCATGAATTCTACGCCCAGCTAGGCAGAAACTAGAATGGATGTGGAGTACTAGATCCTTTTGTCGAGTATTATGTTTACGCGAGATGGGTGTTATACACACACTGAATTATATTCAAACAAAAGAAGTTCTTCTAGAAACGCCTGGGTGCATCAAATTGGAAGCTGAAACGCTCGCCTGTTTCTGCGGTTCGAGGCGACCTAAGAGAGATATTTTGTACGCTTTTCAACCAAATTTCTACATAAATGGTTCTGATGGCGAAATTTACGAACTAAGAAGTACTGATGTACTATGTGATAATCATTCAACTTTAGCAATTTATGGTCGCGTAGAAAGAAAGAAAGATACAATTGAGCGTCGGTCTCCTAAATTATGGGGTATTGGTCAAATTTTTACGGTTCAAAACGGCGTTAGAGCATATTCGCGCCAGCGGAGTACGGATCGTTTTTCTGATGCAAAATCTGAGGAAAATGATGAGATTGAAAATAAAGGACAACTGTCACATGACTTGACAATTATTCGTCCTGAAGACTTTTCGATTGACAAAATCACCAGTGATGAAGGTTTGATTTATGAGGACGCTAGAGATACTCAAGATTGGATGGATGAAGGGGACGTTACCTCAGATAACGAAGAAGACGATTTGGCTATTCAGTTACTGCACAAGGTACTGCAAGGTGACAACAGCGATATTGATAAAATTGAGGAAGATCAAGTCGGTCTTTTTGGCATTGATATGTACGTGCTTTAATATCTCAAGAATCAAAGAAATAATTGCTGAAATACATAAACACTTCTTGAGAACCTATAAGACATGTTATGCATTACTTAATGAATAGATGAGCTCCTACCACTCTAATAGATCTTAAACTCGACCAAAAAAATTGAAAATGTTGTTGTTGAGAAGTAGAGGCAAACTCAGAAAGGATTAGTCTATTGTTTTCTTATGAAATTGATCTTATTAACATAGATGTGTTACATACCTCAATTTTTCATAAACCACAGAAATTAAAAATGTAAAATTCATTTCTCGGGGTATTCTATATTTGTGGCAATGCATAATGTGCAGGTAGTGTCGAAGCAGAAAAGGAACAATCAAGCGCCGACAATATCCAGAAAAATCTCAAATCCAACTCGAAATAATTACTCTTGAAAAAGAAAGCCGTATTCAGAAATGTTACACTTAATTTTAACGTAGGCAGCGGGGGGATTTTTGGAAATTTTGACGGTTTGCCTTTTGTCGCCCGGCAGAAACTGATCTTCCCCATAATAAAGAAGTTCGACTGAAATTGCGAACGTCGAGCTATTTATATTACAATAGCGGGGGACTTGAATGAACTTCGAGTTCAAGTTTCCCGAATTCCTCGTTCGACGTTGTTTGAAAAGCCAGCCGGGTCGTCATAAAAATTGTTCTACAGCTCTTTTTGAGATTTATAGGACAAACTTCATTTTATATGAAAATTTTCTGTTGCAGTTTTCCTAGACCTCACTCGATATTCTCTGGCTCTTACGAAGAAAAACTTCTGAGATGATCTGCATTTTAATCAATCACTATATAGGGGAATATTCGCATTACGATTTTATATTAACGTACGTACTCTTGCTGACTGCGTGGTATTTTTAATCGTTTGTATTGTTGAACAACGTAATTACGGCTTTAATAACCTCTATCCTTGCATTTTAATAAGCGGCAAAATGCTGACGCTGGAAGTGAAAACAATAGGTACGAGACACGAGAGCGTACCCGCGTTTGTCAAGAATTATTCACTGGGAAGATTAAAATCGTAATTTTCCCTCAGCTTCCCACTCTCTAAGAATCGGGTGGATATCATTCGTACGCGATTTCTGCCAGCGTCTTCAAATTCAATTTCTTTACTCACGCACTGAGGTCAATTTGAGTATGATCGTAAGCACACAGAAAGCTTTGCGATAGGAACGATATTGAAATATAGCAGAGCTATGAATCTTCACCAAAACAAATGTCATCAAAGAGCAAGTTGGTGAATAATATACCATCAAGAATCAAGAGCCAGTCGCTAGAACTTGAAATCGTCTCATAACCCTGCAAAGAATCAAGTTTCAAAATTGTACAACACAATGTTTTTACAGGATTCGTATGCAAATGAAATAATTTTACCAACCTTTAAAGGTTCCATCGACTTCGAAATTCTAAATTTTACGTAATTATATAATTTCTAGAGGACTCTTCGAGGTCTAAGAGGTGATACGATTCTTCCTCCAAAGTGTCTAATATCTATCACTCGACCTCATTCCAGTTAGATTACTCAAATAATTTCACCTAATTATTTCCGCCTTTCTAACACACTGGCACCAGACGTCAACTTTTTGATGTAGAGTTCCCATTCTTCATTCAATTAACGCAATTTCTGAACGTCGGTACTTTCAATCGACATTCATCCTTAAATCGCTTCGATCATATTTCAAGTTTCATTTTCTACGTCTACGAGACGCCAAAATTTGGAGCGCTAGTAAAACTGAATATTTCAGTATTATCTTTTATACGGGCACTTCTATAAATGAATCGTCGTCTGTATATTATATACTCGAGTTAATCTTCGCGAGCGCAGATATCAGCGTGTAATCCTGTAGAGTCATTGAAAAATTATCGCCGCCAAATGATTTATGGCTACTGCGGCGTATTCTAAGATTTTATTACTCGCGAGCATTTCGGAAAGAATGTCGGCCTCACGAATGTACGAAGAATATGACTCGGCTCGGGCTCGGATAAAGCCCCTGTACAATGTACCCAACAAATATTAGAATCATTACGCCTTTTTATTTATAAGGTAATAATTTTTTATTTTCTGTCAAATTATGTGCGTGATAAGTTACATTGCACGTATGTATACCGTATGTATACTGTATATCTCGTTATGCATACCGGAACAAGAACTAACCGATATACTGACGGAGAAGAATAAAAATCAGGGCTGTCTTTTCTTTTTTCATAAACGAGCGGTATGTATAAAAAGTCATGTAATCCGTAACTCAGTTTTGAAAAGAGAAACTATAGAAGGAAAAGTAACATTTACAGAGAGAGACAGCAAAACGAACAAGAAAAATGTGGGAGTAATTAACTACAGCTTCAATAATGACGGCACAATATTAGTTTACAAAATATTTTTGTACCCCTTTTTTTAAAACAAGGTCGCAAACGGTATACGACGCAGTGGTAACCCGCAATGAGAATGCCGACAAAATAAATCACTCTTGAGAATATGATTCCACCTTTTGTTGACCATCGACGACGAAGGAAGAGTTTTAATCGTATTTCTGGGCTACCACGCGTCAACGAAATTTAGCTTCTCCCAACTCCACGCCATTCGTACACTTCACTCGGAATATCGTCATCTTGGAGATAGATTTCCGTTTCTCTTCGAGGAGAATAACTCGTAAACAAGCACAATATCAGACGAAACCGAAAACAAAATATGAAAAAGGTTGAATCTAATCTCCCTTCAAAAGCTGTACAATAAACCCCAAGAGTAATTTTACTATTCTGTTCTTGCACTAATGGTTCAACAACTCAGAAGAAAAGAGGGCGATAACTCATCTGGCCATAAAAGACTTTCGATTGCAATTTTCTCCATGACTCTACAAAAATTGCATAATATATTGAAGCTTTTGACAAATTTGCACGATATTAGTTAACTATAATGAGACCACTAGAACTGTCATAAGATTACACTTTGCTCATTGCATTTGGATTCCATTCTATTTAGTCCAGTCAATCTAGATTTCTAGCTGGACATGATTTCATGAAAGTGATCAGAAAGACCCCTAATAAAAATATCGATTTATCTGGACCAATCAAATATGATTTTCTGTCTCGAAATCATGTGCGAGGGGTACTGGTCGGTTTGTATTGTGTTTTAGTCCGATGAATCTATGTGCCATTTGATATACTTCCTCTATACTTCTTCCGGAGAAGTGTTGTCTGTAATTTGTAATTTGAAAGTATAGCTGGGACCCCTCTTTAATCACTTTTGCAATGATGGTCTACGGGCAGGATATGGCGAATGTAAGGAGCCCCTTGATGGTTGGGGTCTCCATGACATGAGATGATCAATGTATCTTGGACGGAATGGGCACGGTTTGGGGAGATGGCTCCCAGCGAGAGTTTTTAACTCATCATGGCGACACTATTAAAAACTGCGACATTTCACGCAGCACATAGAGTTTGAAACTTCAATCAAAAGAGAATCATTTGCAAAATTAATTATACGGCAAAGGAATGAAACTCATTGCGTCGACAAATGAAAATTCATCAGAGTTCTAAGTCACAGCGATCAAGTGCATGCGCACAAGAGAAAAAGGTTGGCATTATTAGGCCAAAGGCCTTAGCCCCAAAAAAGTACAATGCAATTAGCAAGTTATCATAGATTTAAAAAGTTTCAACTAGACGGTAAGAGAGAAGTAAGAGGATTGGATAGCAATAAAAAATAGTTTAGATATAGAGATGCAAGAGCGACAAAGGGAAGTCAGACATCTGAAACAGACAAAAAGAGTGAAAGCGTCCACTAAAAGGCTTTGGAGAAAAGAGAAGTAATGTTAGGACGGACTGTGACAGCAAAAAATGAACCGGAACAAAGAATATTAGAAAAGTAACTCTTCCAACCTGGAAGAAACAAAAAAAAAATAAAAACACACCAATGCGTAGTGGCGAGTAGTGGCGAGTAGTGGCGACGTAGTGGTGACGATTGCGATTGCAGTGGCGACGGTAGTTTAGTTCAAAAAAGACAAAGAGGAAGATAGAGAAATAGAGAAAGAGAGACAAGAATACGAGGGTAGTAAAATAATAAATAGAAAGGACTATGAGCGTATCAAAAAAATATCCAATGAGTTGTCCAAGTGCAAATGAGTTGTCCTGTCCGAGTGCGGGTTCAATAAGACAAAAATACTGCCTACGAGGAATAGCGAGTGCGGGTTCAATAAGACAAAAATACTGCCTACGAGGAATAGCGCCAAGTTTGCCGCCACAAGATAAAATTTTGTGTTGTGACACTACACGTGTTTGTTGATAATGCAATAAAGAGCTACAAAACAAAGGCAACAATAGAAATAATATCTCCAATGAACAACTAGAAAGGTGGTGAAAACATCACAACGCGCGCCAAACAATGCAAATAGAGGAATAGGTAAAATCATCAACAGAGGCTGGTCTACGCACACACACACACTCGACGTCGCGTCGACAAGCAAAGTCTCGCTTGTATTTTGATGGTAACAGTGCGTACAAGTATATGCCTAGCAATCTGTATTATCTTTGATATAGGTAAGCTAGAAGTTCTATACTAGTAAAACTAGAATATGCCTAGCAATTTCTATTATCTTCAGTATAGCTGGGACCCCTCCTTGTAGTATAGTAGCTTTATACAAATATATGCCTAGCAATCTGTATTATCTTTAATATAAGCTAGAAGTTCTCCTTTATTATACTAGCTTCATGCTAGTATAACTAGAATATGCCTAGCAATTTCTATTATCTTCAGTATAACTGGGACCCCTCCTTGTAGTATAGTAGCTTTATACGAGTAAATGCCTAGCAATCTGTATTATCTTTAATCTAAGCTAAAAGTCCTCCTTTATTATACTAGCTATATACTAGTATAACTGGAATCTTTGAGCTATAGATGATAGGAGGGGGAACTCAAAAATTTTCCAAGTCCCAAGGTCATTCTCAAGGTCATAGTAAGGTAAGGAAGTTGCCTCCCGGACGCCGGACACTTTTTCTTGAAAGACCCCCTGATAAAACAGGTTCCCTGTCAATACTAGAGAGTCCTACACGCACCGCCTCCAGTAAGCCCATTTTGTAAATACAGTATTTTCTTTAGGTGGTCTTCCTAACCACTTTCACAAAGAGAAATGTACTGGTTGAATCATGTTCAGCTAAACCCTCTTCTTTGCCTTGATTGATATGTTCAGTTCATTGCCGACCTTAAATTAAAGTCGTTTTCAAAATAAATTCACATCAGTAGAGGCAAATTTTATCCAACAGCCGTAACGCGTTAGAATATAACTCTCTTCCAACAATCACAATTGAAGTTTTAAGAACTCGAACAGGGTGGCCAGTTATTTCTCAAGATTAAATTTCCCAAATTTTCCAGGTTTTCCCAGACCATAATCTCCACTAAAAAGCAAAACAAAAATCTTCTGGTGGAGCCAAATAGAAAAAGGTCATGTTTCATGTCCACTGTGCTTTGTGAGGTTTTCATTCCCTTGCTTTCATCGTTAAGGTGATCGGCTTTATATAATTGGTTGAGCGTCTCACGTGTTATGCCTGATCTGTGGTTGACGAGTTGGGCGCTGTGACTCTGAATGAGTTTAGAATAAGTTACACTTAATTCTCAATGAAATATGGAAATGATTTTACATATTAGCTTTTGAGGGCTCACTCGATCCGCTTGTCCTTTCCCTTCTTAGTCTACTGTAAGTCTACTTTGGAATATTTTAGGCTAATGGCTTCTGGGGAAATCATCCTCCCTTTCGTGAGGTTTTCACTCGTTTGTTTTCATTGTTAACCTGGTTTGCTTTATAATTAGTTGAGTGGCTCGCGTGTTAAGTCTGAGGGCCAGTTTTTTACCAGTTGGGGTATCTCAAGCCAATAGCTTTTGGGTAGCTCACTCGCTCTGCTCGTTCACTCCCTCCTTGGGTTGGTAGAAACCTACTTTGAAGAATTTTAAGCTAGTAGCTTTAGAAGAGATCACTCGCTCCATTCGTTCTCTTCCTTTTTCTACTACGTGTCTAGTTTAGAATATTTTCAAACAATAACTGTTGGGGGTTTCTGCTCTTTCGCTCCCGTTCTTGGTCTGGTATAAGTCTACATTGGAATTTTCCAAGCTAATAGCTTTGAGGGGGCTCACCCGGCTCGTTAACCCCGCTTCTTAGGACTAGTAAAATCCTAGAGGGGAGGGTCTTCTACATCTATTATAATTCTAGTTTAAGACTGCTAAAATCCTAATAAGCCTACACCTAGTTTGAAGCCAGGTCTAGGAAAAGCCCGTGTTCAGACCTACCACTCTCTTGGTCAAGTTTACTGTACATTTAGGCTCAAGCTAGTACATAAATTGGGCAAGGATCACCCACAGGGTATCGAAGGTGAAGGGAGATTGGCTTGGGGGAGGGTTCTTCTCCGTTCAATTATAGGTCTAGTTTAGGACTGGTAAAATCTTAGCATAAAGCTAGTATATAAACTGGTCAAGGTGAACTCGCGGGACGAACTCGCAAATTTTTGAATCACCCACGGAGTAACCAGGGGGGGGGTGAAGGGGAGGCACTCGCAAACTCGCAAAATTTCAAATTAGGGGTCAGGAGGGATCAGGTCAGCGTCAAGACATGAAACATGTCAAAAAAAAAAAAAAAAAAAAAGAAAACGAAGAAAAACTTTTAGTTAGAATTTTTTTCGACGTATCTTCAAAATTTAAATTCCTAACTTTAGGTAGAATTCCCTGACTTTTCCCGGTTTTCCAGAAATTGTTCACTCTGTCGGAAATCAACACCAATGTTAATGTTAATACCTGATTTTGGAATCAATTTCACTCAGAGTCGCAAGTTGAAAAACAGTAGTCATCACAATAAAATGAAGAGCCCTGAAGCTTGCGAATCAATGAAGCGTTGCTATAAAGAGAGTTAGACCAATCAAAAAAAGAGTTTGGAGAACTTTGAATAGGAGGCACTCAAAAAGACTTCATACTGTCATTTGTATTAGAGTAGAGCCCGAAGAGAGAAATTACATAATAATATAATTTACTTTATCGGAATATCGTCTTCAAACGCATTAATTTACGTTTTTGCCTTCTGAACAAGTAAACTTTGGATAAATTTTGCCCTTCGGCGTGATAAAACTATACATCGCCCTTGTTCCCATTAGTGTCGGTCAACTTGAACGAAACAAAGTAAAGCTGTTGAAAAGAGTTTCAAGAGAAACTCAAAAAACCCGCATAATCGCCTATTATGAACGATGATGAAAGGGGTAATATCGAAGACGAGAAGAATGAAGAAGAAAAAGAAAAAAAAGGCTAATTTATTTCTTTTGACTCTTCCGGTCGCGCAGTAATTTCTATTCTTTTTTCCTTGTTTGCATCAAAAGATTACTAATTATTCTTCTTTACTTCACCGCGTGGCTCACTCGTCATATCCATACAAAAATTATTATAGTTTTCTTTGCTTGATTCGACCATTTTTGGCGAAGAATCATAATTTTCTATCATTTATAAGTACGTATCTGCGTATCATAGTGCGTACGTCAAAAACGTTTAATGTTCATGTACGTGCTCTCATTAATGTATTCGTGAACATTGAAGGCGAAGACAGTCCAAGATAATAAACGATTCATGAATTTTTCAAACAAGGTACCAAAGATGATGATTTAGGAAACTGACAGACATAGACACGTAAAGCCTTTTTTTAAAAGCATCTAGTCTCTTTGCAGTGTCAGCGTGTACAAGTCAATAATACGCATTGCATGATGCAGCATTAAATTAGTTTGAGAATCATTGCTTTGTAGAATAGCAAAATGCATTCTCCATCATGATTATTTTTCCATCTTATTTTATAAAATCCTATTCAACTCTCAAATTGAGAATTACTCAAAACCGACCCATCAAAAAAAAAATCTACATTCTTGCATACCTCTTATTCTTTTCATCAGCTGATATTGATAGAAAACTTCACGATATATTACGATCAAAAATTTATTTCAATTTAATTTTTTGTACAGTTTCTTCTTTAAAAGATCTCAAAAGTTTTTTTGAAGTTCCCAGAAATTTTGGCCAAGGTACGATAAATTTTCTTCACTTCAAATTACGCTTTGAACTTATCGACAGCTACTTACTTTTGAATATCTCACCAACGAAACCCTTACCGGGCAATCTTTTCATAGCTGTCTTCTCCGGACTTAGTCAAATGTCCAAAAAGGAACGAGAATTACGTAATCCGAAGAAAAAATTGCAGGTAAGACTATTTTTATAGCCACAAAATTTACTAACAGAAGATCGTCGAAAATGCTATTAATCTGATCGTCATTTTTATTAAGTGAGCGAGATCGAACTTAAAAATAGAGAAATTGGAGCAAAAACTAACTTCGCAAGCACCAATTTGTCCCCGACGGCGAAGACAGGCGACTACCCCCTTTTCATGTCCTATTGTATTCTTCTTGCGTCTCTCATTCTACAGTATTTCTTGTATCTACATGAAAAATTACCAAAAATTCAACTACACGTAAGCAATTCGAAAATATTCGTAGCTTCTTTGACAAGGAATTCTCTTCTGAACCGGAACACCATCAAAGAGGGTAAGAAAGTCAACTCTTCTTCTCGGTGTCGTATTTCTTACCCGCAATTGTACCCAGACTAATTGTTACAAAATCTTTAGTTTGGAAGATCCAATTATTTCTAATAGCAGGGGCACTTGCGCTACGATTAGCTCGTTATTTGATGCAAGAAAAAGCAAAATGCCGAACCAACATGAGGCAGCAAATGAACAACATTAACGTTTTAATTAGATAAAGATCCGTTCACCACAAGCCTACGTAATAATCATTCAACTAACGTGAATAATCCGAGACCAACAGTGATTGAGAAGATCTATAGACGATTATTAGTAATAAGATTGCATTTAACAAAGCCAACGAGAACTCAATTATTCCCAATCGAATTCAATACCTACAGCGAAATTCAATACCTGATGGAAGACGTATGTTAGAACAAAATCAGGGGACAAATGAATATAACATAATTATATAAAAATATACAATCGCTAATTAGAATACATTGCAGATAAAATAGAAAAATAAATTCGAAATCCCAGAATTAATTCTTTGATCTTGATAAAAATAAAATCAGATATCGCGAGGGGTATGTTTTAAAAAACTGGGACGTACAATGAAGCAATCAAAATAATTATCTGAAAAAATAATCATCGATAGAATACTAGTAAAATTTCAACGGAATACAAAATATCAATGACGGAATCATTGTAAAAACTTCATTAATCAACTTTCTCGAGAACCACAAAAAATAATGGATTTACCTGTGACCTGTTCCTGAAGAAAATCTGACGTGGGCCTACTTAAATATCTTCAAATTTACGTTTCGCATGCATTTTTTTCGAGTACATATGCACGAGCAATGAGGTCCGTCGCATTTATTCATTCGAATACTGTTTAGATCGAATGAACTTTTTTATTCTAGGAGAAGGAGTGGAGTGCGATCTTCAAAACTTACCTGTGAACAGATAGAAGCAAAGCATTACTCATAAATATTATAAGGCTATATGAAAGAGTACCTCATATTCGATACAGTAAAGGATCAAACGAAAAACATTAGTATTGCAAAAGATTTTTGACAAAAAGTTTGTAGATGTCTATTTGGACATAGCCTTTGTCAAATCTATTAATCCATTGTTTCACAAAATTATTGCTTTCTCAACGACAGCATTCATTTGGGAATGAATGACAGTTATCAACGGGCAAAGTGGTGATGGGTACGAATATTCTTGAGCTGAGAAGGTTTTTGGAGTTTCCCCTGTCGCACTTTACGGTGTCTAGATCTCTATCATCATCATTTAAAATAATCGATTCTATCAGATGTTCACATAATACGAGCAGTGTATTTCTTGTGAATAGGAAAAAGCCTTGAAAGTGACTCATGCGATCCCAAATCTGAAAATACTCGCACCTTGAGCAAAAAAACATTCAAGCGCCACATAATTTGAATGTCTTTCAAGCGCTCCAAAAGGCGTAAGTTGAAGAATATTCTCTACATTACATCAATCAATAGCAAAAAAATATCTTGCAAAACTGTAAACCATCTTCAATCTAAACAGTTTTGCGTCGTGAAGGTTGAAAAATCCTCGCGGAAAATGACGCGGAAAATTTACGTTTCAAAATTTCACAATACGATTGGCCAAATTTCGAAATAGAAGAATCAGGTCGATTCACCTATCGAAAGAAATACAATTCTGTATCAGTATACTCGAAAACGAAGAGAGAAAGCGAAGAAAAAAAAATTCTTGCGATACAAAGCCTGTAGAAAGATAAATTTCTTTGCTAAGACTTGATCGACCAATTTTCCTCTTTTTCAACGAAAATGCCGCCAAAAAAGAGGTTTTTTTCTCCTCAGTACATAGTGCGTGAAAGTTTTGCGGAGCTTTTTCACTTTCAATCTCACGTCACCATTACGTTCATCTATACAAAACTGTATCAAATTATAGGTGAGGTCGAACCTGCGGAAACCATTTCCTCTAATGATAAAAGGAAAATACGTATTACATTTTGACATTTTATACAATATCATAACATAGACTCGTTTTCTTTCCAAAGTCACACAAATTCTTAGCTCATCCTATAATATTCGAGGACGAACAAAATTTTTGAGAAAGTCTTCTCTTTCCACTTGGAACTCTTTTCATCCGAATATTCGAACTTCTTATAAATTGAAATTTTTTATAAACAATATGAAAAAGGATCTCTAGGTACTTCGCTACCGGTGCCCTTGGAACATCATCCTCGGCGACCTCGGTGGTCATATTGGATTTCAGTCTTAGTCATGTTCGCACACATATACAGCTACGGCACGGCACGTAAGCACCTATTTAAGGCTTCGTACAAGATGAAAATCGTGAAATTGTAAGAAATAAATCTTTGCGATGAAGAGGGCTAACGATGGGGAAAAATAAAAAAAGGCCTGACGCATAAATAAATATAATTCGTCTTCATTAACATAAACTCCCGCCGCAGACGAGAGAGAGGTAGAAAGTGTGAAACAGAGATTTTTTCTGAAATGAGGAACGTGCGTTCGAAATGTTATAATATTATTGTTATACTTGCGGCGCTCAACCTTAAAAAAAAATGAAAACACGTTTACATAGTGCATGTCGTACACGGACTTTGTGTAACTCAGCACTTTTTTTTTCATAGAGAGGGTTGTCCATTTATCAACAAGACGGAGTTTGAAGGAGTACTTATTTTTTATTCGCTCGCGATGGTGTAAATCTTGACAGTTCGGATACATATTTCTTTGAAAACTTGTACGCGATGACTAAATAGATTTTAACGCGGCACCCTATCACACAAGAATGTCACTGACCTTTTTTGGAGAGGGGAGGAGGGCTTGCAGCACGAAGGGTATCGTCGAACACAGTTGGTTTTTATTAATTAGAAAAATTAGTATCACGCAGTTTGGTTATTACCGCCGAGGATATGTGAACGAGGATCAAGGGTCTGGAATTGAAGAAGCACGCGTGGATAAAATTCCGGAAGTGAAGGTCATAACTTACACGAGTATTCCCCCATCTTAGTAAGATCATAACATCACGTCAGCAGACTATATCAATGAACTCATTGGTTTTTGAACAGAAATCTCAGTATTAACAAAGAAACTGAGTATCGGTATTTTTTTAAACGCAAACGTCGAGTACACCTAATGGCTATACGAATGTATTTCGTAGGTGTTGAAATGTTTCTGTTGCCCACAAGTGACAATGTGCGTGTATTTCGTAGACGTATAAGCATATCAATACATACTACCGGTACCCAATCTATAACCATACCACAATCTTTCATTTACCATTCTTCCCATGTTGACCTCAATAAGTAAACTATACAATAAAAATAAACCTTCACCATTTCTTCTACATACGTACATTTTTACACGCTCAAGGAATGAAAAGCTTGCGTATACTTCCTTTACAGGCTCAAAACTCCACGGTCACATTTTATTCGAGGTTCATGTGTTTACGGTTTAGCGACGTTCTGATATTCCATTTTTTTCGCCTATTCCCACACTGAGAGACGGCATTCATTGCCGAACTCTGAGGACATGATTCCCTCATAATTCAAAAATCACTACCTAAATTTGTAACTTATTCATGAAATACTGGTAGATTCTTATCCCAAGAATTCGGCCTTCTTTCTCTCAGATACAAGCTTTCTTCTCTTAAGCTCAAAAGATGCTCTTTGATTTTAAAAGAAAAGTTTCCAGCATCAATTCCAGAGAAAGGTGACGAAGTAAACTCTAATGAAAACAACACTCGATGACCAATAACATCCTTTCCACCAGGAAGACTTGTACATGTTACGCGACCAAAAGCTGTCCTAAACTTTGGTTATTCGAAAGGTCACAGGATTAAGCACCACTAAAAATGGGGAGCAATTTGTGAAGGTTGTCAACGCTAAATGACTCACTAAAATCATATCAAAAAATCTCAAATGCCAAAATACGTCGAGAATGATTTCGCAGGAGTATTGATCGAAATCAATCAGCGTTTGAATTCAAGCTTTACAGCTCTTGCAAATAAGGGTAATGGGTCATATTAAAACCTAAAGATGAGCATACGACTTCTTCTCACTATTAATGACGATATAATAGGTAAATCATATACTCGAACTTGTAGTAAATGGCTCTCGCTCTCAAACTAGAAGCCGCTATATTTTACCGGTTGTTTGAAGAAATTAAATGAAGAGTGCAGGGAACCTATTTCTTGGGAAACCGCTGTATCGGTGGGGGGGGGGGACTTGGTTGAATTTAACTTTCGAGCAGTCTAAGATAAAAGAGTAAAGAAACTTCAAAAAGCTTCGACACTTTAGCTACATGAGATTAACCTGGAAAAAGTTACACGTTATGACGGGAGAGGGACTTGAAAAAATTTCATAACTCGGTTATTAAAATTTTTTTCGCAACTCCCCCTTCTCTCAAGTCAGGTTATGTTGCCGGTAGGAGGAAGGCGGATGCCGAACGTCGGACATTTTTCATAGAATTACTTCAGCAAATGAGGGAGGTTCCCTGTCAGAATGGAATTCTCGTTTTTAAAATGAGACAATCGACGAAATTCCTTCTCTTGTTTATTTATCGAACACTATGTACATACACGGCTCAGATGTGTTTTTTAATTTTCGAAGAGAATTCAATAGAAAATTTTTTTCTTCCAATTTATAGCAAAATAATAGATTTTTCATCAAGTTTCGAAAAATGATAGAGTTTTGAATATACATATTACATTTATTAGTTTCATCTTTCGTATCGATCAATCAATGAATTCGAAGATTTTTTACAGTAAATTAGAGCAGTAGTTCCCAACCTTTTGGAGATGTCGGGCCCCCTACAAAATATTAAGATTGCAGTCTTGACGTAACTAAAAAGGAGGCCGAGGTATTGGAGAGGGATTTAAGAATCTAGATATTTTGGGTATTGGATTTCTTCGCGCCGCCAAAAAGATAAAGACCATGTCTATGTCTTTTCACAATTTTGCCCAATTTGATATGTAGTGGATAATGCGAGACAAAAATATTTGAGAGTTCTAGACTAAGGCTTTGGAGCGGCACACTCGCTCGATCTAGTATAAGTCTACTTTGTAATATTTTAGGCTAATGAGCCTTCTTGGTCTAGTGTAAGTCTACTTTAGTATATTTCAGGCTGATGAGATGACTGGGCCTCACTCGCTCCGCTCGTTCGTCCCGCTTCTTGGTCCAGTATGAGTCTACTTTATTATATTTCAGGCTGATGAGATGACTGAGCCTCACTTGCTCCGCTCGTTGGTCCCGCTTCAGTATGTTTCAGATGTTGTAAGGGGACCAGAATTCACGACTTATGACGTCACCGACTTATGACGTCACCGACTTATGAAGTCACTGACCTATGACGTCACAAGCTAATAGCCTCATAATGGCTCTCAGCGTCTTCTTAGACTAGTATTCTATTCATTATATTAGGATAAACTACTACTTCGGACTCGCAAACTCGGACTCGCAGATTTCAGAATCACTCCCCTGAGAAAACCTCGAAATTTTTCTAAGCCCCCTCGGACTCGGACTCGCAGATTTCAGAATACTTCCCCTGAGAAAACATCGAAATTTTTTTAAGTGCTTTTCGTGGAGGGGTGGGGGCCCCCTCGGAATCGTGGACTTGGACTCGTGGACTCCCGGACTCGGACTCGCAAATTTCAGAATCACTCCCCTGAGAAAAACCCGACATTTTTCTAAGTGCTTTTCGAGAGGGGGGTGGGAAGTGGGGGCCCCCTCGGACTCGCGGACTCGGACTTGCAGATTTGAGAATCACTACCACAATGAAAATTTCCATAAGGATAAGACCAGAGCAAAGACATGTACATGTCAAAAATGGTATAGGAATAAAGTAGCCCCAACCAGTGGCGTATTCACGGGGGGGGGATTCGGGGACCAAACCCCCTGAGCTGAAGAAATTGCCCCTAAAATATCATAAAATCTAGTTCAAAACGCCTACCAGAACAATTTTTTTCTCAAACAAAAATCATAAAAATTATTTTCAGACCTTCTGCGGACCCCGGGTTGGGAACCACTGAATTAGAGGATGAGCGATTCATTATTTTCAGAAAAGCGAATTTCCAATTAAGTTAT
This sequence comes from Aspidiotus destructor, assembly GCA_035079395.1. Taxonomy (NCBI): domain Eukaryota; kingdom Metazoa; phylum Arthropoda; class Insecta; order Hemiptera; family Diaspididae; genus Aspidiotus; species Aspidiotus destructor. Next base: position 3,166,061 of record JAVHKZ010000017.1, on the reverse strand, counting down.
CACTAGACTGATGTTTTTGTTTCTCACGGTCACTGCGTGGACGGCATTTTACCCTTGAAGCGTTACAATGAAAAAGTACGACTCAATATTAAAAATTTGGCTTTCAAATTACTCATTCTGGATACTTCAACAGCTCTTTGTTTGACGTAACTTCGTAATTCTTAGGAAAAAGAAAAACGCAAATTATACGAGACCTCGGTATGAGTAAGAATTTACCAAATTATCAGACATTCCTAAGTATTACTCATTCATATTTCTAGGCACTTTTTGAAAAACGAAAATTCATTGCCAAAGTATAAATATTTTTAGTTGTTTTTCATGATTATTTTCACGGTTTTAATGTTCAGCCTCGACTTTTTATCTTATTTAGAACCATTTCTTACTTTTCAAATCTATGACTAAGAAGAAAAAGGTGAGAATACACAAACCCAAGATAAACAAAGTGCTTAATTTCCAATGTCATCCATGTAAAAAGTGATAGAATGTCCGAACAGATAATCTTTTGTCGTTAACGTGACTCAAAAACAAGCAGAAAAGGGAAATAAAAGAGGTAAGACTTTCAACCATTCGCATACAATCGTGAAAGTAGTCGAAGCACACTACAGTGAAAATTCTCGCGTTGTACTTTCGTTCGCAACAAAAGCTTTTGAGTTCGTAAGAATATACCTATATCAAACCAGAAAAATGAGAACATCAACCGTAATCGCGTTCGTATGCATTTTGGCACTGCAAATCTTCATGAATTTCAACGCAGTCACCGGTGCCGACGACTGTCATAAAGGAAAAGATTCTTCGAAGAACGACACTTGTTCAAATTGAGACGATGAACCGGACTCACCTTCGCAAAAATTATCGTAATGGAGAAAAAAGGAAGAAGTAAGATACGTTTAACTATAAGATTTTTAAAAATTCTTCCTCTCGATGAATTCATTCGAAAAAGATTATTTTGATAAAATATTGTAAGGACTTACAAGTCAAGATTCTAAGAATGTATTAAAAAAATTTAAATCCATGTAGAATCACTTTCATTTTTGAGCGACAAGACCACATTATTCACGGTAAGACAAGTCTATCCTTCTAATTGTTCGCGGTCAATTCGAATAGAGAACGTTTCTTCTTCGTGAACTGTCGAACGAAACCCTTAATTTGACTTCACGATACTTTTATTTTCTTTGAATATCAACCCTGTGAGATTGTAAGACGACCGATACCACTTTTAGGCAGAGCAAAGTATAGGGCTTTTCCAGTATTTCAAATTGCATACTTTATTCTTCTACGTGTTATCAAGTTGACAGTGTTTCTAACATTGACCTTATGGGTGTTGCTGGATTGCATACTCGTTTTCATTCTGGAGCAGTTTGCCATAAAAGCGAAGTTTGAAACACTACCTACTTACTAACGCGTAGGAGATTAAGTATGCAATTTGAAACATTGGAAAAGCCGTATTAAAAAATGGGTTAATATTCTAATATCTTCAACTTTAATTGAGATACAAAAATGATTAAACGAATAGAACACGCGCTAGATAGCAACAACACTGCAATTTCTGAAATTTTGATCGAAATTGCAAACACAATTGTTTGAAACAGAGCGCACAGCTCTTTTATCACGTTTTTTTTTTTTTTTTCGTCAAGAATGCCCAGCACACAATGAGAAATAGAACGTGCAGCTGATACTATTGTTGAAGTCACGTATACCACCCTTCCCTGCTATGGTTCTTATGCATTTTTTTATACGTCCGATCGTTGCTCCTTGAAGGACAGGTGAAATATTTTCAAAAAGGATCTGGCCAGCAAAAAAATATGTAAAAAGTAAAAGCAAAGAGATCTGTAAAGAAGGTATACCTACCGATGACGCCACCAGGATCAAGTCCTAATTTTGTCGCAGGCCGCAATGTGAGATTTACGAAGGGCGATTTCGTTGGAACATATTTCTATTTTTCGTTCCGTAATTTTCCCTTCAATTTTTTTCTCGTGGAAAATATGGATTTTATCCGTTTTTGAATATCGCTGATTTCCCATAATTATGTTGAATGTGGATTCAGTAAATGGATATGACTTTTAAATACCTACCAGGAAGAATAGTTTTTCACTGATACATCTCTCTCTCCTCCCACATGCTCCGGATGCCGTATAGCCGCTAGTATTTGAAAACGAAATAAGAAATCGAAGAGAAGGATGAATTTATGAGACCCACGGATTCCGTTTTTGAAGTGAGCAATTTAGATAGCCGCTAAAAAAAAATCTGGTATCTACCCACGACTTTTTGTTTCATGAGAGCGCAAATCCTGACGTGTGAAAGTTGAAGGCGCGGGTTTGATTTTCACACAAATTTTGCGACTGCTCCCTTTTATTTTCATCATGTCATCATACGTGTTGATTTTCTTCTTCGGAATAAATTCATGATGACAAGCTTTTTTTCGAAAATTGCGTGACAAGAAGAAGCAGGGTAATAAAACAGAAATCGCAGAGAAAATCGTTTTTCGTGTGCGTGAATTTTCAAGATAGGGTACTCGAAAACTGAAAAATGAATTTTTTGTAAGTTGCGAAATAACTTGAAATCAAATTCTAACGTATAACGTCTGCTTTCAAGATTTCCTTTTCATTGAACCTTCTCCAGCTATTCCCCCCTCTCAGTATTGTGAGGTTCAATAACTGAATTCAAAAATTTTTCGCTTCAATTTTAAGCTTACTTTTCAAAAATGAAAACCCACTCTTTTGATATGAATTATACGTATTTTCATTGATTTATGTAAAAATCGACCTGCATGAAGGTCCCTTAAAAATTTATTAACGAACCAATTTTATGTCGAGAGAGGCGCGCTTGCTATTTCTGAGGTAGTCAATTCGCTCTTCGGAGACAACGAAAGTCCATTAAACCTTTCCTGGATTCTCGAACGAAATATGCGACCTCTTATAGAAAGAAAAATCAGAAAATTCTTCACCTACGGAAGCATGCATCGGATGGAAAAAGGAAAAGAATAAAATACTTGTCGATTGTCCGGTAAAAGAAGTAATCTACTTTCACACAAATCGTTTGTGAGAGAGGATCAGATAAAGTTCAAGATTTCGAGTTTCTCAGTTTGTCAAGCTTCTCACGTTCGTTCTTTGAAAACATTTTTCAGGTAGGCTATATTCTCAAAATTTTAATATTCTTGTTCGCGGGCTTGCAGTTATTCGACATTCTTCTCAGAAATCACAATCTCAAAATACGTCTCCATAAGAAATAGGAATATTCAACAACCTCGATCAATTAGAATTCACTCGCAAAATTCTATTCACGCAAACATGTAGAGCTGATTCACTAAGATACAAGGTTTAAATAAAAGTGATTTTCGTCTCTACATGGAAACGAAAAATTATTTTTACTTCCTTTTTAAAAATTGGAATCAGAAGTTATCTGACAACTCGAAAAAAGGAATTATCTCACGTAATTGTTTTTAATTAGCGTTTAAAGAAGTAACGTGCGCGCTTCTCACTTCCTTCCTATGATGCGAGGGCGAAGAAATTTTCGCTTTCTGTTGCCTCGTAAATACGATTGTTTTATCATCTTGACGATATCAAAGCGGTTCGAAAATTTTAGTCACGTACAAACGTTTTTCTCCTTATATTGCTCCTCTCCACGAAGATAACGGAAATAACGAGCAGCATCGTTTAGCACTTCATTCGAGGGATACAATTTCTCCTTCCAAATGAAAAGCAGAACGTCACTTTGATTGAAACGCAGGGAAAAAATTGAAATGTCGTCGAAAAGACAAAAGGTGAACGTATCTTTCGGTTATCCATCAGACAAGGTGCAGGTTGTAATATTCTTTCGTCGCGTCGTAAACTACACGAGGCATTATTTTCACGTTCAAATTTTATTAGCTGTTAATGACACTCGATACTTGATACTGTACGAACCCTCCTAGATAAACCATACGGTACAATGTCATCGATATGCCAATTTAAACGCGTGCATGTTCGGAACGCAGGCGCATTTATAGTTCAACAAATACATTTCAAAAACAACCACATACATATGGTTGTTTAATTTTCTGTGACTGAAAAGAATAGGATGGCTGCATGAAATACGACTATTATTATGCACAACGGTTTTACGATGGAGGCCAGAAGAACAGGCTAGGCGAACGACGAACAAAAACTTTCTTTCCCATCTTTTACAAAATTTCATTAATAAATGTTTGATGCTCTTTGATAACTACATACGTAAAAACGTTATTCAATAGGCGTAATTTCATATGAGATAACACTCATTACTTACTTATGGTTCACATTGAGTGCGTTAGTGTAGAGGGTGAGGAGAAACAGGCCTCTTGGAGCTCGAATGCTCAGTTAAGTAGAACTGCTTCAACTTTTACTCACTGCGAACAACTAGGGACCGGATCTGCGAAATTTGAGACACAGAAAATTCGACCCATTACAAGCATCAAGAACTAATGGCAGTGACTACGCATTTGCTGCGCTTCAAAAGCAGTCCTTGCAAATTGAGGAGCAAGTGCCCGAAATCTTAAAATCGCAACCGTTGTGAACCAAAGTAGTTGTTCCCTTATAAAATTCACTCTTCCTCACAATTTGATAATAGGCGACCGAAAAAAATCAATCTTAGAGAGACCATGTTGAAACTCCGAATCATCCATTCTCAAGTCTTGATGAGTGACGCGATGAAGAAAATCTTCCTCGTTACGGCAAATTTGGAAAAAATGAAGCTTTAGGTGAGTATATTTTGAGAAATACTTCACATTTAATAGACAATTTTTCTCGCAACGGAATCATTCAAGTTAGGATGGTTATCTGCTGAAACCCACAGCAGATACTCGTATTATACCTCTCAAGGACTACTCAGATGATTATTATTCATCAAAATGAGGTTACTCGTAAATATAAAGTAGTAAAGGCGATAAAAACACTCATCTGAACATTTTAGGGGTGACGGGGAGGTCCCAGAAACAACATATCAAAAATCCCCCCCCCCCCGCCCCACTTCCATGGAAAGTGGTTTTGCGCCACATTTCAGCTCCCCAAATTTGGTTTTTTGGATATATCTCGCGAAATATGGACTTTAGAGAAAAAAACAAGAGACAAAAAATATTCCTCGTCAAATTTAGTATCAAATAGACTACCTGCTTTTTAGCCTAGCTCTACAAGTTAGCCTAAAAATTTCCCTCAAAGTTCACCTATTTTGTAATTTTTCGTAATTATTGCTGTTTCCCTGTGATTTTGACATGTTTCATGTCTTTGCTCTGGCCTGACTCACCCTCCAATTCCAAAATTTGCGTCCATACAACTATGACCTTGACACTTGGAAGAATTTCTGCTCTAGGCCTTCCCCCCTGCCTTAATTCCAAAATTTGCGTCCGTACAGCCTCTGCTGTATACCTACCAATATACAGTATATTAGGCTTATACTGTCAAGGCTGAATAATGTTCTGTAATATACAGTATACAGGCCTTCATTATATTATGGCTAATATACAATATACGAGGTTCCATAATATACAGTATAGCCTAGACAGTTTATCTTAGTGTAACGCTAGTTTCTGAGTCACCTTCCTATCAACTATCCAGGGCCCTTCTTATCTTATATTTTTAGTAGCTAGGAGTCCTAGCCTAGTTCGTCCAATATACTGCCCCTGACTTTGTACCCCAATTCCGAAATTTGCGTCCCTCCGTCCGTACAAACATGACTTCGACACTTGGAGGAATTTCTGCTCTAGACCTCCCTCCTGACCTCGTATCCTAATTCCAAAATCTGCGTCCGTACGTCCATCTTGCATCTGCTGTATACTAGGCTTATACTGTAAAGACTGAATACACGGTATATAATGTTCCGTAAAAGACAGTATATTATAAACCTTCATTATACTAGGGCTAATATACAGTTTACGAGGTTCCATAATATACAGTGTAGTAGGTTACGCCTTCATTAAACTTAACCTGAAGTATCTCTAGAAGGAGGGCGAACGATCTCTCTTTGACTTGTAAGACAGTTCTACTTTTCGACGGCAGATAGGAAGTTTTTAATATTAGGCGTGTACTAGGAGATATACTATCATAGTAGGCTTATACTAGGTGTAGGTATACACCAGGTAGGTGCTGATTGAAAAATTTGTGAGTAGACCCTTCCCGTAGATATTATACTAACTTAAACTTACTGGGATATTGCTCTTTCATAAACTATTATACTAGGCCTATTCAAGAAGCGGGGCAACCGAGCGGAGCGAGTCCCCCTAAAGTCATTAGCCTAGAATATTCCAAAGTAGACTTATACTAGACCAAGGAGGAGGAGGGGGGGGGGTGAACGAGTGGAGCATCTTATAAAAGACATGAACATGATCTTTATTTATTTGGCTCTGGTAGTATGAACAAACATGTCGAGTAAAAACTTCAATTACAACTGTTCATCTTCGCTGCTGCTTTAAATTGCCTGCTTCATAATCCTCCTTCACTTTCCTCGTCTTTTTCATTTAAATAAGCACAGAAGTCGAAGTTCGAGAAGTTTGAGCTGAAACTCTGTAGTTATGGACGCAATATTACCATAAAATCACAGGGAAATACGTAGCAATAATTACGAAAAATTACAAAATAGGTGAACTTCAAGGGAAATTTTTAGGCTAACTTGTCGAGCTAGGCTAAAAAGCAGGTAGTCTATTTGATACTAAATTTGACGAGGAATATTTTTCGTCTCTCGATTTTTTTCTCTATAGCCCAAATTTCGCGAGATATATCCAAAAAACCAAATTTGGGGGGCTAAAATGTGGCGCAAAACCACTTTCCATGGAAGTGAGGGGGAGGAGAGGCGGGATTTTTGATGTTGTTTCTGGGACCCAACCCCATATTTTCCAGCAAAATCCCCCGTCGCCCCCAAAATGTTCAGATGAGTGTTTTTATTGTCATCATCGCCTGTACTAAAGATATAAAAAAAAGTTTCTCACAAAGTTTGTTCTCGTAACTTCATCTGAATTGAAATTGTCAAGTAAAAAATAAAGGAAAAAAAAAGGAATAGAGGTTTTTCCGACTGAAATAGCAAAACAGACTTGAATTTTTCCGTTCAAAATCATCTTCTACATCCACCCCTGAAATTGACGTTTTTGGCTCCAGAATTAAACCGGGTATCTAATGTAATAATTAGAGCTTGATGATGTAATTTTCTTCGCTTTCGTCAAAACGTTCGCGATCATTCAAAACAAGGGAGCGGAACGTTTTCCAATTCTGTGTTCAATTGAACTCGATTTTCTTATCTATAATTTGCATTAAGCTTAACTGAACTCATTTCAAGGGCAATTATTCTACGGTGCAATAATTCACAAAATACCTTCAGACTCACACGAGTTCAACTTTCCATTAACCAACGTAATAGACTAAGTGATGAACGATGAATTTCATTTCACTTGAAGACGACAACCACGAGAAAAATTTCCTTCTCTAAACGGGGTACCAATTTTGATTTGTTATCGTTTTCCGTGAACACGTTTTTGTTTAAACCTCGCACTTTTAGTATACTACTTCATCTGAACTTTGAAAGGGAGATTTAGCAAAGAAACTAGATCGTAAATTAAAAGCTCCTTCGGCCATTAAAAGTTGCGCTTTCGTGTACGTCTCTTGTCGAGCATTTTGGAGCAGCCGAATAATTGTTCTCGGTGAACAAAAATAAAAGAGAATCCACTGCAAAATGTATTCCTAAATCATTTTGTGCGATAGGTACGCTTTCTATCTTAACCGTAAGCCGTAAAGCATTTATCGCACACTTACAACAAGGACACTCGAATAACACACTTGTAAAATAATCACGTACTTTTTTCTAGGTACAATAATTTTCACCTTACTTTCTCCCAACATTCGCTTCAGCAAATCCGATGGCGAAAAATTGAAGAAAGAAAAAGATTTGAAATTCAAAAGCGCGACATTATATGAAACTACAATCAAAGCGAAAGAATATTTACGGCAAAATTTCTTTCATCGAGTCAAATTCATAGTAGAAAAGAAAATTCTCGCTCCATTTTCACCAACAACATACACAAGGGCAACGTTCCCAAAAAAGAAGAAAGGTGCGACAAATCAGTAGATATGCCTCATGGGTTCTGCGCCACTCTTTGCCAGCATCATTTAAGGAGTCATTTTTCAGGTCATTGAAGACAGTTTTGAAAATGTGAAAATTGAAAAAAGGAGATTTGGCACAAAAATTTTCTTCCCGAATAATTCGTGTCCGCTCATGGTACAAAATACCTGCTGGAATATGCTAATAGCATATTTGAGCGTCTTTGCCTTATCTATCTTCAAATTCTTGTACAGCTTGCGCTTTTGTCTGCCACAGAGCGTTCTCTTTTCGATCTTGTGAACATTAGTATAATTTTGTATACTTATTTTTTCGTGGACTAGACCAGTAAATGAAAAACAATTTCGTTTTTAATCCACAATATCTTTTATTATCATCGACGCGTCTATAATTTTTCAATCTCTTTACTTGTTTTATTCAATCATAATCCATTTATTGGAATCACAGTGGCGTCCTTTGATCACGTTTATTTCCTGTTGTCTGTCAATCTGTTATTGGGCAAGTCTATCATTTTCTATCAACTATGAAAAGATAAGCATGAATACCTAGGCTCGTTATTTTCCTTGAACCTGTAACTGAAAATTTCGTAGAACTTTTTCAAGGTTAAAGCTAAGATTTGTAAACTTGTAGAATCTATTGAGAATCCTGCTGAGCGAGGAAAGAGGCTCGACAAATCGCTGTAAAATAGGAGGAAGCTGTTGAAAAAGAGAAAACCCGAGCTTTAAACTTAGCTAAAGTTGGTGAACTGGAAAACCAGAAAGTCATAAATCTTCTTCCATTTTGTCAGATCACAGTTTGAAAAAGAAAAAAGAAAAGGAGGGAAGACTTTTAGTTTGAACTTCTTTTGAAGTATCTTGAAAAATTCTCTGACCTTGGGCAGAATTTCCCAACTTTCCCCGGTTTTTCAGAAATTGGCCACTATGCTGGAGAGACAGTATAAGAAAGACGAAAGGAAATACAAGGCTTCACATAAACACCTAAACACGTCCATCAAAAATGAGACAAGTTATCATCTCGAACGAAGGAAACACGAGGAATTTTTGTTCTCCTTATAACGCCTTCTCCTTTCGGAGATTGGTCATCCATATGGGCACGCGGACCCATGAAACGACCTCACTGAATATATCTATCAATGATGTCCTTGAGCCAAGAGTTCTGTCTTCTGCGACTGTGCCCTCCAGAATCAATCGTAGGAGTCCGTAGTTTTCGCCACGCATGATGTGTCCCAAGTACTGCATGTTCCTGCGTTTCACAGTAGCCAAGACCTCGGCGCTTTTATTTATCCTCAGGACCTCTACGTTGCACGTTTTCTGTGTCCACGGTAGCGATATACAGAGCATTCTGCGATAGCGGTATATCTCGAGCGTCTCTATTTTCTTCTCCAGACCGGGTTTTAACGTCCAGCTCTCGCAGCATTTTACCGCGCAATTATTTCCGACTACTGTATTCTGCGGATACAATAAAACTCACGAAATTTCATCATCTATCAAAGTGATTGTCACTTCCAAATTTTTTCTCATCATTCATTCTGTCGAAATGCACAAAAATTACCTCTCATGAAAGCTATTGCACGATCACACCCAATATTTCTCATTAGAGACAAAACGCGCAGTATTCGTGCAGTTTTAAACAAAACAAACTTGAGAAATCTCAACTCGTCATCATGCTTTTCAAACTGTGATTTGACGAAATATGAGGAAAATAAAGACTCACTTTTTAGTTTTTCACTTCCCCAAATTCTCGAGCTAGGAATCTCTTTTTCAACAGTTTCCTCCTAATTTACAGCGATTTGAAGTAGCCTCTTTCCTCGCTCAGCAGGATTCTCAATTGATTGTATACACGTTCACGAATTTTAGCTTTTTCCTTGAAAAAGTTTGAAGAAATTTTCACCACAGGTTTAGGAAAAATAATAAGCCTAGCTATGCTTTGTTCGCATTTATGCCTTACCTTTTCATAATAAATGGAAAATGATAGCCTTGCCAAAGAACCGTTTGACAAACAACAGGAAACAAACGTAATTAAACGACCCACTGTGATTCCAATAAATGAATTATGATCTAATAAATAAAACAAGTAGAAAGATGGACAGTGTACAATCAACGATGTAATGATCTCAAGACTGCCGAATGAGCAACTAGCTACAGTAGACCTGAAGATAGGATCTCTCATTTCGAGACGCGACGTAATCTGACCTATCTCATTATGGAATTCATGTTGTACCTTAATGTGAACCGATTGCTGTAGGCTCGAGAAGTGTGTAGCTGAACCAGATTTTCAATTCTGATATCTTCTCGCAATTGAAATCCGATAATTAAGTACGATACGTAGCGTGGTATCAATCAACATTACTATCAATATGATTTACAAACTCAACTCTCTTTCCTCGCGAATATCTTTTAGTACAGTCATTATCCGGTCAAAAGGGTGAATACTAAGGAAATAATTCCTACCCAGAATTTTATTGATGGAAGTTCTTAGGCATGATCTCAAGTGATACCAAAAAAAACCATGCCCCCCAATCCCATTTTCCTTCGTGAGGGGGGTCAAAATGTGGACACAAAATCAGTTTTTCTCAATTTTCTCGCTAAATTTGTATTTTTCAAGAAAATGTCAAGAGACCAAAAATATTCTGCATAAAATTTCTCACAGAAATGGTCCTTATAAAAATTTTCGTTGCGTTCATTTTTACCAAGTTGTGGTACTTTGCAAGTACAGCAAACGTGAAGAAAATGTACTATGCCGTTGTATAGGCTGAAATACAGTGAAATACATCACCGCCGCGTAAGTCAACGACGCACTCATAACACGAACAGTGTATTTCTCGTCCACGCAATACTTCCCCCTCTCTCCCTTGAACTGCTTCCGGGTGAAAAATCTCTGCGGAGATATCTATCTTTTGGATTGGCGCGCCGTGTCCCCTCTCCCTGTTTGACGAGAACGGTATGAGGAAGACGAATAAGTCTGACCTGTACTCAATTTTTACACCAAGTGCTCTTGATGAACATCATGCCGATAATTATGTCATTGATGACGACTTCCTCCTTCACCGCTTGTGTGGCCTACTGGTAGAAAATTCAAAGACGTAGGTGAGGCTTATGTAAACTACATCACCCAACACTACGGTTTGAGTAGCCATGTCGTCTTTGATGGGTACACGGAGGTATCACTTAAGAGCGTGGAGCACAAGCGGCGCGGCGGTATAAAAAAAAACGGCACCGAACATGTTAAGGGTGGAAGATCACCCGCTGATGGTGCAGCAGGACCTGTTCCTAATTAACCCGGTCAATAAGAGCCATCTCATTCAGTATTTATGTCTGAAGTTGGACGAGCGAGGAATAAGCGCGTCTGTAGCTACCGCGACGCAGACGTGTTAGTTGCGGAGACGGCAGTTCAGTGGGCACGGCGGTTTGAAGGGAGAGTAATCCTCGTTGGAGAAGATATTGACTTACTAGTCATTCTGATTGCCATACCTAATTCGGACGACGAACTAGAGGAGCGGTGCAAAAGCAAATATATGTCATCGCCGAATTGATAGCAGCGGAAGAACAGCTGAAGGGTAACATTTTATTCAGCCATGGGTTCACCGGGTGCGATTCAACGTCCTCCACGTTCAGCAAGGGCAAAGTCCGCTTTTGGAACCTATTGAAGGAGTCTATCAAGCTACAAGAAGTAGCAGAGACTTTCTTGAACTCGAGCGCCAATGAAGAGGATATTTTCCAATCGGGTGTACAGCATTCAATATGTGGTTTGGGAACGTGTCTGATGAAACTCTCAACCAGTACCGATACCAGTAATTTAAACGGGCCGTTAAGAAGAAAGCGGCCGATTTACGAACATTACGTCCCACAGAAGGCGCTGCACGGCAAAACGCTTACCGTGTATATGCTCAAGTTCAAACCTGGCTGGGCAACACTTTTCTGCCAGCAGAATAGGGGTGGAAGAGCACTGCAGACGCGCTCTCACCTGTAACTACTGTAGAACCACCAGCGCCAGATACCTTGTTAAAGAAACTATTCTGTGGGTGTAAAAGAGGATGCAAAACTGCTTGTGGTTGTCGGAAGCTTGGTGAGACTATCAATAATCAATGGCATGTCAGTCACAGCTGTGATTGTAATATTTCATTTTTATATGTGTTTCGAGCTTGAAATGTACCCAAGCTTGTACCTCGTGCCATGGAAATGCCTACCTGAATTGCGATATCAACGACGCATTCGACAACGACCAAGAAAAGGAAGACCTCAATGCATGAAAATGTGGAAACACTATGTATGCATTGTGTGCTTTTGAGAGACACTATTTTGTAAATATCTTCGTTATTACACTTTCATTTCCTTCTCGAAATTCTTTTCTCTTGAAAATGGGGATGCTCAAACCATTTCTTCTAATAATTGAGGAAAGGAACACTGTGTGGGCGAGAGATGCACTGTTTGGGTGTGAATGCAATGTTGACGTGCACGGCGGTAATGTATTTCAATGTGTATTAATCTGAACAGCGGCATATTACATTTTCTTCATATTTGCCCTACTTTCAAAGCCCTTTAACTTAGTAAAAATGATCGCAACGAAAATTTTTATGAGAACCATTTCTGTGGGAAATTTTATGCAAAATATTTTTGGTCGCTTAACATTTTCCTGAAAAATTAAAATTCAGCGAGAAAATTGAGAAAAACAGATTTTGGGTCCACATTTTGACCCCTTTCACGAAAGGGGAATAGGGTTCTGTGGCATGGGTTTTTTTGGTATTACTTGGGATCATGCTCAAGAACTTCCATCGATAAAATTCAGGGTAGGAATTATTTCCTTACAGAATCCGGATAATGGCTAGACTATTTGAAAGCACACAAAGCTCGAATACATTCCAAAAGATTGAAAGTTCAAGCTGGAATACAATTTAGACGAAAAAAAGTCAGAACATCTTTTTGATTCCATCAGCCTGACATTGACACGCATTCCACATTAGCTAATCACCTTTCTAGTATAGCCTCTGCACCACGTGAAAATTTTGGAACTGTCTCTAACTCACACAAATATTCATGTTCCATTTACTTCTTACCACTACACTCTGGATAGTCTGTCTTTCTCTTTCTCTTTTATTCCTCCATCATAAGTTTCGGATTAAGTAATTTCATTGTTAAATTGACAGCAGTCTTCTTGGCCACGCCACTAACGAAAAAAAAACTTCCCTCATGATCCCAAGAAGTCCATGGAATCCAAATATTCCGAGGTATTCTTTTCTGTTAATCGTAGGTTTTGGCGACATTATTGGAGGAGTGTTCCTTTTTGTGTTCCACCGAGAGCAGATTTCTGGAAAAATTTACGAATTGTCAATGATACTTGAACTTGAATTCAAAAACGGAATTTCAAACTTTTCGAGAATGATTTTGAAAAAATCTAATTCTCACGAAGGTTGATTACGGATCGTGAGTATCGAATAGAAAAGGAGTTTGTTTGATTCTGAATGATGTTAATAATTTAAGAAGCTGCGAATTGCGATGTAAGATTTTGAGACAATTTATGTAGTCGCACACCTCTAACCCTGACACCGACATCGTACAAACGAAGTATCGAAGAGTTCGAGAAACTCTACATTCTTCTCAAGACGTAATTTCGTACACTTTCCTGCACAAAGGTTGTGGCACGATTTCTGCATTTGAACATCAAAAATAAGCGAAGAAGTAGCCTTTGAACGAATGACCAAACAACTTCCCAACTTTAAACGTTATTCGACTTAATTTTCTTCCTCTACATTCTCTACCACTTCGGATGAACAAAATGCGAGTACTGAATGAGTATACTCGCTTCTCCATAAAACAGTCATCCTAGAATGATATTTGAATTTCAAAAGTATACATCCAGTCATCGTGACTCTGAATACATCAAACAGCCCTTCACACTGAAATGTGAATTAGAATTTTAAAATACGACCGTACAATACAATTGAGGTTGAGGCATGAGACGTTGTCAAATAGAAGAGAATTCTTTTCGTCTGCTTTCGAAAGTTACGGTCGCGTTTTCGGTGTGTGCGAGTAAAATTTGACTGACAGTGACAAACGTACCCCTTTTAATTATAATTACTCAAGCTGCATCTTCGTATGCTTTCAAGAAAAAATTATAACCAAAATTTTTATTTGCCGAGAATATTAGCAAATTTTGTCTCTGAAATGATACTCATAAATATAGGAAAGGGGTGCGATAAATTATTATCATCGTTTGCGTAGATTTACTTATTCATTATGTTTTTTTTTTCTACGAGGGGAAGGGAAGGAGTATAAATAGAGTACACTTCGACATATTGTGGAAGATGAACTCGGGTCTGTGAGCACATGTACTTGACGTATTGAGGAATCGCTCTCATGGAGCTTTCCCTGTCCCGACACTCTCCTATCAGCCTAAAGAATCATCAAAATCTCCAAAATCTACTCTTCTTGCCTCAAACTCATCCTTAGGCTAGTTCGAAGTACCAGCACAAATATGCATAGCAAAATCCGAATTAGCAGAATCATGGGCTATTTCGTCAGGTTTTTAAGAAAACGTCTACTTCATAATGAGAAAACCTGTCGATTCATCCGATTTTCAATTATTTGGCTCACTGGAGGAAGTTCCACAAGCTACAAATATCTCTTTGGACTCACAAAACCACAACGAGAGACAAGGCAAATAGTATTCTCATCAGATCCACTGTCACGACCTGGTAAGTTTGAAAACAATGATTTCCCAAGAAGGTCACAAGAAATAATGAAATGTTTTGCAAATTCGTACGGTCTCTATTGCTTACAAAATCAATACTTTCATTTATATAAGAGAATCCTCTTATTCTGTATCATTCAGAGGACGAAACAAAAATCAAGTCTCTGTTCGCTAAGCATGAACGAACGGTTCAGCCACTGTACTCGCACCAAAACATGTTCGCAGACCAGACGTGCAACATAAAGAGGACCATTACATCAGTCAAAATATTCCAGATGGCTTTAAATGTATAAAAGGCATCGTTAGCATTTCAGATGTAAAACCAAAAAAGAGAATAGAGCCTGCCGATTTTATTTCTTGCGCTATAGATGACGATGGAAAACATTCTTCACTCATTCTAACTAATAATCCACATTTTTTAGACTCGGTATTTGTCGCGGACGCAATGTGGGAAGTAGGACCTTCAAATCACGCACGATCGACGACAAATTCAATGGTTTTTGTCTGACTGAACGTCTAATTGGGGTAAAACTTTTAAAATCATTCGACGTGAGTGCAGAAATCCATCCTGAGACGCACTTAAAATGAATAGGTAGGATTATAACTCTGTCAATCTCATCATTATTCAGATGACTCTTTTTGAGTGATATAGCATGTACGTATTTTGTCAGTTGTGTCAAAAAATGGTGCGCACGTAAACCAACCATAAAAATCCGCTAGTAACTCTAAAATCTTAATTTCTTTTTTCAAGTAAATTTTTTGTAAAATTCGGTGCTATATAATTATTTTAGCAATTCATACGCCATAATGTGCATCTTTTCTCACCGCTAATCAAGACGTTGTATAATGGATGAGTAATTGATTTGTTACACTAAAGATGTTATCAATACAGACTATTATGTGAAAGAACTTGAAAAAACTAAAAGAAATAATACAGGAAGCGAGAGGTAGAGAAGAAGAAGAGAACTTAAGAAACACAATTCGACATTAAACCGTTTGAAAGTTCGTTGTCACTATAGTCTTTTGTACATCATCATCTTGTCTCGTGCATTCTCTTCTTCATACATGCAATTACGGTGTGAGCTCTAAGTAGCTTAGGTCTTTGCGGTAATAATTGACTTTCCCAACAACGATAAAATCCCTTTTCATTTAATTCGATACTCAGATTGAGTTATGAAGGTTTAGAGTTCGAACTTTTACGAGGAAAATATATCGCATTTATTCGGATACAATATAAGTACCCAACGCATCGCAAAAAATACCGGGTAAAATAAGTAGCAGAAATAAAGGAGAAATTAGTTACTTCACGCCTTTTTTTTTTTTTTTATTATTTCTCTTTTAGAGGTGCCATCATTCGCACTACAGCGCACAACCTTTGAGAAATGGTGAATCAATAAGAAAACAAATTCTCATGGTCACTTTCTGCTCGAATTTTTCAGTGAAAACAAAAGGAATTTGACTACATGGTTCAATAACACCGATGTGTAACAGGGAATCCTTTTTCATCAATATATTTGTAATGTCATTGTTGAAAAGCTCCGTATTCCAGATTCTACGATAATATCTTTTCAAGATATATGAAGAACAATGTCGTGAGTAACTCCGCAAAAGCATGACTTATGGCATTCATGTGCGGAAATCTCATTTGTGGTGAAAATCCAAACACCTGTATGACATAGAAAATTTTTAAAAGACCGCCATAACATATAAAAACATCATGTGTAAGTTTTTTCGTCATTTTCCGGATAGTCACTTCTGATTCATTGACAAGGTTCATGACTTTAACCCTTGATAATATAGACCATACAACCTGTATAGAAGACCACACTCTTGTTTTAGGATAATATCTACATCATAGGGGCATACTATTCTTGAAGATTTCACGTCCAGTGCGGAAAGTGCATCGTGTCACAAACTTTTGAAAGAATCTTCGCACCAATTGTCCATCGCTTCCATAACTTTAAATAATCATCATTTAATTCAAGTTCTCAATCATTATAATTATTTTTTCAGCAGAAGACTCGCTCTTTATTTTGTTAGGGGGATTACATCCTCAGAAAACGTCCGCGTTTGGGAGTTTCTGTGAACTGCGCGACGTGACGTGACGTGTAGTCCTTTATGACGTCATCAATGACCTTGACCTACTTCAGGGACTTTGAAAAATGTCAATTTCCAGCCTTCATTATAGCAGGTCTAGCATGCAGTATACTGAGAAGAGCCCAGCCAACTCATTTTCTCAGGGGGCATTTTCGCACTAACGTGATCGCGAGCGCGTGAAGTTGCAGGTTCCCCGCTGCCATTGCAAACCTGCAATGGCCTTCAATTTTTTTTTCCACTTCTAGAGTTGGAATCTTTCGCGTAGACCTCCTCCTCTCTCACGAACTTGCAATTTTTCCAACTATCGCCTTTCGGAGCTTTATTTACGAGGGTTGCAAATTTATAGGACAGAAGAGTTATAAACTAAATGCGCACTCATTAAACAATGTATTGACAAAAAGTTGTACCGACAGCATATTATTTAAACTGATATTCTAGTAGTCGCTACTCTTCTCTCTACCAATACAGGTTACCCCTGTCAAACTGGACGACTTTTTATCATACATTTCGCCGGCTGTTTAAACACAACAATGCTCAAAGAAATGCACGGAATTACCCATTTATGACGATGCCGCCAACGAAGAATTTCGACACCCAAGCGCGACTACTGAGAAAACTATCCGCATTTCCTACTGAACACTCGCTTTTTGTATTCCACAAACAATATCGAGTATTTCTATTTATTATTAGGTTCGCGCTAATAACAATATTTGGGCAGCGAACTCATTAAGAAGTTGTGCGTGGCATTAATGAACCACATACGTGAAGTTCTACAGGTACATAAAATATATCGCCGCCTTTGAAATAGTTCTCTTTCCTATGTAAAAGATACCGAATGGGCTGCAGCTCTGTACATAAAATGTTGCTACGCCAGACTATCAATGAAACAACGACAGAAAGAATGGTACCAGGGTTGGCGAGGACACGATCGCAGGGAAAGTATTGAAATACCATTTCTCGGACCGCGGCACAGAATATACCATATGATACCGCGCAGAAGACAGAAATGGTCTCCCGTGGACAGACTTTTTTTTTTTCATTTTTCCTCTCGATCATGAAGCGGACATCCAGAGTAAAACCCAAATATTATCAGATTGCGTATGGGAAAGGGTGCAGGCGATTTTTTTCTAATAAATATAATAATACAGGACGAGCATCTTTTGAAAACCTAATCCCAAGATTTATTGCTTGTTAAAGGGAAAAAACACAACATTTAGCCGCGCGTTAAATTTTCTATTAATAATTTATATAGTACAACGTTTTTATAGGTTTTTTGTCTCTACTTTTCTCCCTTATCATGTTCTCTCACTCTTATTTTCTTTAGTTCCCGACACCGCGGGCTTCACAGTAGCCTTATTGCTGCAATTCTTTTATCTGTCGTGTTACATTCTTCCAAACAAGAAACGCAGAGAAAAAGAAGAAATGAAAACACTGGGTAGAGAACAGAAAAAAAAAAAATATATATATATATATACTCGGCTTCACTTTTTTGATTTTATAACATTACTGTCATTATTTACCATTGTAACCTTCTAAACAAGTATAGTATTGGAGAGATGATACTTTCAGTTAGGTTTTGACGCAGTGAAAATGTAATCCTGAAACTACATAACGGTGTAAAAATAACAACAACAAGAACCAGCTCACCATAGTATCACACAAAGGGCCTCAATGTTCATCATTATGACCAGAACTAAGTGGAAGGCGGGCATGAGGCGGGATACAAATTGAAGGTATTTATCGTATGAGGTGGTGAAATATAGGCGAATAATTAATGAGCGTGGAGCGGTGCACGACGTGGTGTTTACACTCGGAACAGAAAATTGTCGGAAAAAACTGCAAACAGATTGAAAATCGAGCTCATTATTACAGCAAATAGTGATTCAACAACAGGTAGTACCTGATGTGTCCCACCCTAAATCCTGCGGACGCACGATTTAACAAATTCTCATACCGAATTACAGACTCGTTTGTCTGACTCTTATTATGAATGTGGTACCGGTATACGAACTCGTTTTGCATTGATCTTATTGCTGGAGGACTAGGTACGGTATGCAAAAGTTGCACACGCATTTTCCGCAGTCATAAAATCAATGAACAGCGAGTACGACACGATAAGAAACAGGCAAATAATTGAGTATACGTAATGTGATATGGGAAATGCCCTATTTGAATTGCAGGTATACTCTAGTGAAATATATTCCCACTGCGACCGTTATCAAATATAGAATACCTATTGTCGACTCAGTTGTTTGAGTATTTCCTTCTGGTCTAGCGTAGAATCGTGAACTGTCTAAAATGTGTTGCCTATTTACACAGTTGTTATAGATAGAAACAAAGCGATGGGCGAGAATAAAAAATTAGATTCCTCTTGTTCAAGAGTGATTCGTCGTTCTCATCAGATAAGTAATCGTCCTGCAACCTGTGAACTTGAAACCCTTCAAATTTTCTCTCTTCTAATAGTAATAACCAAACTAAACCGCAACACATCGTGAACGTTACGATGACAATGAATGAATTATTTAATGTCATACAAAATGATCGAAACAAAATGGACTTGACTTTATTGGAGATCTATACATTTATAGGAATACAACATAATAGTTCTTCAAGATATAAGAATGAGCTCTTCCAATAAAAGAAAAAAAAAGGAGGGATTTCTTGGCGTTGCCAAAAATATAAAGATCATGTTTTATGTCTTTTCGCCAGTCGTCTTCAGCTCTTCATCGTTCAAAAATTTCCAAAATTTCCAGCTTCTTGGTCTAGTACAAGTCCACTTTGATATATTTCAAGCTGATGAGATTACTGGGCCTCACTCGCTCCGCTCGTTCGTCCCGCTTCTTGGTTTTATTTTTATTTTGACATGTTCATGTCTTCACTCTGGTCTTATCCTTATGGAAATTTTCATTGTGACAGTGATTCTCAAATCTGCGAGTCCGAGGGGGCCTCCCCCCCCCCTCGAAAGGCACTTTTCGAGGTTTTCTCAGGGGAGTGATTCTGAAATCGGCGAGTCCGAGTCCGCAAGTCCGAGTTCGCGAGTCCGAAACAGTAGTTCATCCTAATATAATGAATAGATTTATACTAGGCTAAGAAGACGCTGAGAGCCAATATGAAGCTATTAACTTGTGACGTCATAAGTTTATGACGTCCCGCTTACAACATCTGAAACATATTGAAGCGGGACGAACGAGCGGAGCGAGTGAGGCCCAGTAATTTCATCAGCCTGAAATATACTAAAGTAGACTTATACTGGACCAAGAAGCGGGACAAACGAGCGGAGCGAGTGAGGTCTCCTAATCTCATCAGCCTAAAATATACTAAAGCAGACTTACACTAGACCAAGAAGGTTCATTAGCCTGAAATATTACACAGTAGACTTATACTACATCAAGCGAGTGTGCCGCTCAAAAGCCTTAGCCTAGAACTCTCAGATATTTTTGTCTTACATTATCCACCACTTATCAGATTGGGCAAAATTTTGAAAAGACATGAAACATGATCTTCATCTTTTTGGCTGCGCAAAGAAATCCATTACCCAAAATAACCTAATTTGGGAAGAATTTGCACGTCAAGAACCAACTTGAACAGCATTAGGGCCTTCATTTTTTCATTTTTATTTTCATTTTTTTATTATTATTATTGTTTTCAGAATAATTTTTCATTTCATTTCATTTTATTTTTTATTTTTTGAAAGACGGTGGTACTCGCAGATTTCTCAATGACCTCCCAAGTATATAATTTTATTTTATTTTATTTTTTATTCTATTCTATTTTTCATTCTATTTTTTGTTCTATTTTATTATTTTTTATTTTATTATTATTTTTTTTTCGGAAGTGGGTGGTACTCGCAGATTTCTGAATGACCTCCAAGGTGTATAATTTTATTTTTAATTTTATTTTAATTTTGTTTTATTTCATTTTTTATTTTGTTTCATCATTTTTTATTAATTAATTTTCGATTTTTTTTTTCTCGAAAGAGAGCGGTACTCGCATATTTCTCAATGACCTCCCAGGTAATTCACGAAAATCTTCCAAGTCCATTATCAGGGGGAGGGGGGGAGGTTGGTAATCGCAAATTTTCAATAGTGTATAGGGTGTCAGAAAAAATATGAAACATGTCAAAAAAGAGAAATAGCATGTACTAACTTGCTGAGTTTCTCCATTTTAATCCTCAAACAGTGGCGTATCCAGGATTTCCTTGAGGGGGGGGGGGGGATTTTCCAAAATAAAAGATCAAGAATGAAATAAGAGAAAAACCAAATTCTCTCGTTTTCTCTCGGCACGTACGTTATACGTACGCAAAGCAAGAAACATAGAATCCCAAGGGGGAGGGGATTCATCCCCCTAATTCCCCCCCCCCCTCCTGGATACGCCACTGTCCTCAAAAGTTGATTTAATTTGTCCACGCGGAAGTTTTAAAAAAGAGTATTCCAGAAATTATCACTCTTTTCCCGTCCCAGTCCGTAAACGCGAAACACTAAATAACATTTATACCGATAAAATGTCCCGTCATAGGAAAAAGTACTACTGTATTGGTTGACAATCATCCTCTAGTTGCGAACTTCAAAAATCCAGGAATTTTTCATTTCACAATAATCGACTGCAAACATTTCGCTAGAAAAAAAACTAAAGCGTTCCAAGCGCGTGCTTTTGATTTACCATTCTCCCAAAATTTAATTCAAGAGTCGGTACTGTAATTCGATTCGATATCTGTTAGTTTATTCACAGATAATAGTATCGACGATAGTAACAATGAGAGTTGCGCGCATCAGTCACAAAAAAGAGATCTATTTTTTCAGACGAGTTTCTACGTTTATGTAAATTTTGAGATAATAAGTACCTATACAGGTATACTCGGTGCGCATTTTCTTTCACCTTTTTGCCGGCGAATTCGACTATTCTCATTCTGTCTCAGAGAAATTTAAATTTCAACTAAATGAAACCAGACCCAATCTTCGAAAAGCTCAACTAAAATTTAACATTAAAAATTGTATAGACAACGAGATATACATCTAAAATAGAAACATTCAGATTTATTTTGCTCCATTTTGTACCTCAAGACTAAGCTTTTATCTTCTGAGACAAGTTGAATTATCAAACGTCATTCAGAGAAAGAAGAAAATGAGAAACTACTTTTTGCGAAGAAAATGCGATGCAAACCAAGAGAATATTCTTTTTACCGTGATGAAATGAATCGTAAAAAATTATCGATTAAAATGGTAAGTAAACTTGATAAGCATAGGAAAACAGAAGGTCACTAAACTTCAGGACTAGAAAGAGCAACAATCGCTCTGAACTAAAATTACTCTCATATAATGAAGAATATCTCACCAGGAGATAGATGGTAACTCTGAAAAATAAACTTGTAAAGCTTGGACCACATATTACACGGACATACAAATCGATACCGAGAAGTGATTGAATGCTCTCCTTTTCTTCAGCAAAAACAAACGTAAAATTAGCTGACTACAATAAAGTGCCACTTTTCGGTACTTCTCACATTTGATTTCTTTAGTCTTCTCATGAATACGACATGTCCATGTAATATACGGTCAAAGAAACAAAGCGATCTGACTCGGTAGCTCCCAGCGAGTGCGAGGCATCATTAGCCCAAGTCTGTAAGATACACTCCTTCATCAACCAACAACACTCTTAAGGCACCACCCGCCGAATGCGCCGGAGGCACACCACGCCGGCTAGTACGTAATGAACCGATCTTTCGGTCACGTCATATCTACGATCAGTGAGCGATTAGTTGTAAGCTAATAGCTTCCGGGGGGCTTGGTTTAGTGTAAGTCTAGTTCACAATAATCTAAGCAAGGGGTTTTTGGCGGGCTCTCTCGCTCAGTCTAGTTTGGAATATTTCGAGATAATTTTGTGAAACTCAATGCCTTCTTGGGTATACAATATTATGAACTGCTCGCTTCACGAGCTCCGCTCCTTCTCTCCCCTCTTCGGTCTAGTGTATTGCATATCAGGCATAAATGGTGAAAGCTGAACCCACTATAGCAGTCTAGTTTGAGCCCAGTTCAATGGAGACTAATATACCCAAAACCATACAAGGTATACTCGCACATTTCTGAATCATCTATAGGATACATTGTCCATTGAATTCCAGGAAGTTTCATCAGTAATTTCCAGGACATTTTGTCTAAATTCTAAGAGGTAATTTCTAGGAAAAAAGAAAAGTATTTTGACAATCACACTTGAGGTATAGGGGAAAAATAGGGGAAAAATTTTCTCAAAAGCCTTCAATATAAAGGAAGCCTTGTGGGGGACTAATTTCAAGTTTGAGAGGGATTGGCCCTAAAGCTATTCCCCCCCCCCCTCTTATATGCACCACCGATAACAAACCTTAGAAGTGAAATCATCCGAGTATACACCCCACCACATAAGTACTACATTTCAGCATTGTCTTGTAAGTTGTATCTCGTTTTCAAGTAGGTAATTTTCCAAAACTAGTAAAAAGTTTCCACTTCTGCGAAAAATAAAGCAGAAAAAAGGGTTATAAAATGTACAATATTTCATTCCATCGAGTTCGATCTTTAGCGCGCGTATATTCTAACGCATTCGAGCGTCCAGACGAACTCCTAGTCCGAGTACACGCTGTACTATGCACCATTTACGAAAAGCTGTAACAATTTTCCTCTTCTATTCACACTGATGCTATGTATTGAAAATAATTATTGAAGCGAATAATAATTCCACTTAACGATACTGCGTGGTTTTTCGCATTTTACGATTAGCGATATTCAAATCAAGCGAGTGAAAAGTTCTGCATACACCCTTTTGCTTTTTCTCTGTTCATTCACAGCCACATTGGTGTACAAAACATAATGGGTTAGGCGAACATTCTTCTCGGGGTAACGTTTTTCAGTTTTCCTGATTTATTTCGAGAGAAGAAAAAATTCTTCAACACCATGTTTTTTTTTTTGTTTTTTTCCTGATTTATTTATTTATTTTACACATCGTACGTACTAGTAGGGTCCTAATGATAAATCCGCTCGATTTCGCTGTTAAAAGCAATTTTATGATTGATTATTGTTCTACACACTCAGACGAACAAATTTAGCCTGTATGCCCATTTTTCCCCCTCCCTGTTTTCCAAGCTTCCACCCCCAAATCTGAAAAGCTCGTTTATCTCGAGAAATATTGACTTTTTGAAAAAAGTTTTCGAAAAACACCCCTCGCGCTTCAAATTTGAAAAAAACATGATGAAAAAAACAAAATATCATGTTTTTTACATTTTTGATGAGAAATTTCAAACATTCACGAGTATATACAATTACAAACCCATCCCTCATTCCGAAAGCTCCACCCCCCACCACCCCCTCCCAACTAATTGTCAATTTAAAAGAAAAAAGTTTTTTCTTGAAAACTGCTGTATTTAATTTTAGAGAACAATTTACAAAATATGTATTTTATAGAATTACTAGCAAATGCGAAGCCTTCACAAAATTATACCGTACACTATTTCTTTCTTTTATTTTATCAACTAACTCATATAAATCAGGGTTCAATAGGGAACCTGTTCTATGAAGGGAGGGACTTCGAGAATTTTAGTATTCCACCATTTGCCTAGAATGACGGTTGAGGTTTTTCCAAGTCTTCCTCCCGTCATATATATTTCAAATGTTGCAATTTTGCCATGTTCCTCCTTTATATTCATTCTTCATACTCTATCTAATATTAGAAACTTCTTTCTGGATAATGGTTCACATCAATCACCCTCAACATTATGAAACTGATCGCACAATGAAAAACTTCCCCCTCTCTCTAACATTACAAGCTCCACCTCCTAATTACTTACAACCATAGTAACTTAATCCCAGCTTCTTGGAACATCTCTCACGTAAAAAGAAAAACCCTGCAACTAACTTGGAATCATTGAAAATGAACTCATCCCTGGTGCTTCTAATACAGGAATACTCACCATGAAAAGCTTATCTTTGCTCGACTTAGAATTGGTCACTGTTGACTCGCTCATTCTCATACCCTCCTGCAGGTTTTCATGACTACCGTCATGTACCAGTGCATCTCAAATCATATTAATGTAGATAATCTGACAATCTATCTTTGCACGTAGAGCCTTCCAAAATGAACATATACTTCTTACAATGTAGCCCAAGGCGTATTCTCTACCCTAAGTAATCACTCCAAAACAGTTTTCCACGCTGTCTCTTTCAACTACCAGCGTTACTCAACTACAACTCGTGTATAATTATGCAGGCTTTTCTCCTTCCTAAAAATTTGATTACCACCACCTGACTCGACTCCTCTCCTGCCTATCTTCCCTATCTTCACTTTTTTGTTGTAATTATTTCAAAAGCCTCTCAAGGCTTCTGTCAATTGAATGACTCGATCTTCAAAAATCTTTCTAGAGCTCCTTCCATTGTTTAATAGGTATGACTTTTTGAGACGCTAGATATTACGCAGAAAACAACCGCATTTCTTTTTTGGAGGGAAAAATTATTTGTGACGTCACTCAAATTATACTTACAATATTTCTTATTTTATTTTTGCATAGCAATTTGTAAATTTTAGAAGTTTCCTCCAGTTTAATAGACCTACGTCAATCTGTGCCCTACTGACAAGATTCATTTTTGCATAGCATTTTTGAGATTTTCGAACAGTCTTTGGCTAAAATAATCAAGACAGTTTACAGAGGTTTTTCTCGTGACATATTCTTTGACCGGTCTATCTCTCGTTTACTTCTTACAATCAGAGTAATGGATTGAAACAGTTGACGCTGGAAAGGGATCATTGTATTGAGTATTCTAATGACTACTATTTTCTATTTTCCTCGTGAGGATTGAATCGTTTTTTCCTACCAATCTTCTAGGCTATTCACTGTACGCATAATAATAAAGTACAGCCAATAATATTTTGTTTCAGCTATTTTTAGCTAAATTGTATCGGGTAAATTAGGTATGAGGTAGGCCTATAGTTACAATTAATAAAAAAAAAATTTTAAACTAGACTGAGCGCAGACAATTTGTGCGCGAGCCCTCCTGTTTAATCAACCATTGTAATTTTACAAAATACGACATTTGTAAACTTCTTTGAAATTAAAATGAGTTGTAAGATCAAAAATGGTCTCAATGCTACTTCAATTCATTATGTCGACTTCAACTTTTTACCTAAAATTTCAAAGTTACTCGCATAGATGAATTTTGAGAAGAGAATTTTACGGGAAATGAGGTGAAAATAATTGTGATATTTTTGGAAATATTTAATAATTGATCAAATGTTTATGACCTAGGGAAAGAGGGTGGAGCCTTCGGAATGAGGGAGGGATGGGGTGAAGTAGTCTTGATACTCATTCGGAACAAAATTGAATTTTAAACATTGTTTGTAATTGTATATACTCGTGAATGTTTGAAATTTCTTATCAAAAATGTAAAAAACATGATATTTTGTTTTTTTCATAATGTTTTTTCATATTTGAAGCGCGAGGGGTGCTTTAAATGAAATTTTTATAAGGAGTAAAGTTGTAGAACACACAAAATGGAACAACTTTTGTTCGAAAACTTTTTTCAAAAAGTCAATATTTCTCGAGATAAACGAGCTTTTCAGATTTGGGGGTGGAACCTTGGAAAACAGGCGAGGGGGAAAAATGGGCATAAAGGCTAAATTTGTTCGTCTGAGTGTGTAGAACAATAATCAATCATAAAATTGCTTTTAACAGCGAAATCGAGCGGACGGGTTTTTTTGTGCAATTGGGACCCTACTACGATCTTTTCCGATAACCTCGGTGATTTATCTTTAAAAATTTCACTATTCCCGTCGGAGCGGTATGTTTTTCTTCGTCGGATTATTTTCTTCCACTTGAAGCATCAATATCCACAATGAAGAGCGCAGAATCATCTTTATCAAATCAAAACATTCATCAGGTCAATTTTTTTTTCAGTAAGAATTTTTCCAAGTCCCTCTCCGTGACGTCATCAAGCTCGCTCGCGGACGAAAAATTCCTGGGAGTACCCCCAGGGATAGCGGATTCCCCGCTAAAAAATAAGAGTCGCGTATACAGGGTACTCAACGCACACATCTTACAGCTTTACGATTATAGGATTTCGTCAAACACTAAGCGGTAGGAGGAGGGAAAGGTGTAATATTTCTGAAAAACTTCGTGTTTCTGTCAACCGTTCGAGAGATTATGATGATCGACATCACGCATGTCAAGGATTTCGTCTTATTCCGGGAGATGTCGACGTGTCTCGACCCCGCTTAAGAATTCCTCGAAACCAATCTACAGAATTAGCAAAACTTGGTTTCGTGAGTGGCGCCCGCTTCGTACGCACGAGACCCTAGGTCTAAACCCTTCAAGAATAAAGCAAAAATTTACACGTTTTCCGTTGTTTTATAGCTCTCCCCTCCTTCAATTCACTAATTCTGTGAACAGGATCGTTCTCATTAATTCAATGAAAATGATAGCCTACTATAAATAATAAAAACTTTGTATTTTTTGCAATATTACTCAATATCTGCGTTTAAAAGTTGTACTACGCGAACTCGAGATTTGAAGAAACTTCGGGATGGATGCCTTATTCCTATAGCTGTCTATCAAGATAGTAAAGAGCTAACAAAGCTGACATTACTGAATGATTTTTTTTTTTCTTTTCCATATCATAGATAAAGTTCAATTCTTTAGTACGATTATCCGTACTCGAAGCCAGTTCATGATTTACACTATTACCTTTTTGGAAAGACATCGTACAAAGATATTTCAGGTATGATTTCTCGCACATTCATCATGCGGCGAAGATAACAATATTTCAATTTTCAAGTAGGTAATTGATACACATGCGAGCACGCTGAAACCATCTAAGACATCAATGTTATCAGCACCATGTGTATAATGTATATTCAGTATTTGCTCACACACGTGGTGTTTGAGTTAGCAGGTACCACCATTTGTATGCATACGAGCTCCAGCAAGAGTAAACAAAAAATACCATCGTATCTCGTCTGAATGCATTCAAGATGACACCGCCTCGTACAGTTTAGTATACGGAACGCGTAATTTGTACCTTCAGTTTAGAAAAAAAGCTCATAATTTAAAACTACTACTAATCATGTAGGCTTACTGTAGCGACCCTGATGAGACCAAACAAAGACAGACAATAGCTGGAATTACTCTGTCGAGGTTGAGGTGTAGCGCTGAAAAATATCACGTTTTTCTATGAATGGATGTTTAGGTGAGAGGGTGGTGTTAATGAAGAATGCCGTTCGTCCGATAGGAACATACCAAAAACGAATACGGTTTCATAAAATGAATGAAATATCATCATTGCAGAATAAGGAACGAAAATTTTCTTCCTCTTGGTAAATGATGAAACGTTGGTGCTTATTCGAATGAAATAAGAAAAATTATTTTAAAAAGTGCATCGGTGTGAATCAAGTGATTTATCTAATTCCGGATTCTCACAGAAGTTATTCTCACGATGAATTAGTAGCAGGTTAGCGTTCAGTAAGCAATTCTCGTATGACATACTAAGATAAGATATTTATTTATTTAGCAGTCTGTATTTTGGAAATTTGCCAGAAAAATATAAATTCCCTATTTTCCTCCCCTGAAAAGAATGCCCCCGTCCTTCGAAAATCATTGAAATGGATGAGGAATGGAATATCATGAATAAAATAAGCTTTCGATGCTTTAAAATCATCATCAACGACCTCATAACCTCTTGCTGGAAAATTTTGCGAACATTTGGATAAATTGAATTTGACCGGAAACCCGAAATGTATACGCGTATTTCATTAGCTACCACACCATAGTATTTATTTGCGGATATATTATTGAGGGACAGTTTGAAAATTTGAATTGCAAATTGCTCATCATCTGGAATCTAATTGATACCCGAAAACAATTTTAATTATCTTACGCAGATAATGATGCGGTTTACGAGTTCAGCGCTCGTTATTTTCCGTAAAAATACGAGGATAATATTCAGGTGTATGTTATTACGTACGTGAAAGCGATTTAAGATTTTGCACTCGCCTAACAATCCAAACAGGTTGTCTTCTTCGTTCGCGCTGCATTGGAAATTCGAGGATTGAATTTCCTCGTTCGTTCGCAATCGAAATTTCATTAAGAAATACGGATGGAAAAACAGGATATATATTATAATTCAGCTGGAGTTCGTTATGGGAGCCAGTACCTAATTACATTATGTCAACGAAACTAAAGAAACACACATTTTTTTTCAAGAGCATATCTTCTCCAAATCGTTAAGCTGGTTTGCTTGCCTATCTTCGATGAGGCAGGGTATACATAAATTTCTACCTCCTAAAATTTATCACCTATCTGATGGCAGATCCTCGTCATTATGTTATAAAAATTCACTAAGACTTTAATAATTGAAAAAAATCACTCTTATTCTCTTTCACTCTCGCTAAACTAATATATACTTTGTAACGGTCATGAGCCTTATTCAAAATCATCTGGTCACGAGTACATGACGCTGGAGAAGTTACAAAACCCTGAAAAAAAAGGAAGGAAAACCTTTTCAAATCTTCAATTACTTTAACGCGATCGAGACCCATCAGATGTTCTCCGAAGTTGGGTCATAGTTCAACCACTTCCACCTAATCAATGTTGATTTTTCTCAGTTCCCGCATAACTATCGAAAAAGAAAAACTTCGTTACACGAACCCAGGCTCAGGAGCCTTCCCCCTACATCTGAAACACGAACGACCGCAACTGAATAAATTGCAAGGTCTCCGTGCTTCTCCCGATGTGAAACGCCGAAACGGTGCACGATAAGTTGCATACATCCTCAAATATACCCCGCAAAGTTCGTTATGGCAGCGCTCACTACGCGACGCTTGTTGGGAGTCCGTGGGTAGCTCTTCTAACTAATGATGAGGAATAACTTCGCAAAAACAACTCTCGAAGCTCCATTTTTCGACAAATTTTTTCCATCTTCGCAAAAGTTGTATAAAAAGGTACAATGGAAGGCAGTATAGGAGCAGAAACCCGAATTTTTGGTCCAAAACATCTTACAATGTCCGAAAATAGACGTATTTTTGATGATTTCGAAGTGAAATAAAAAGCATACGGAGTAAAATTTTTCGATCCTGCTTCCATAGCGTTTCTAAATGAACCTTTACGAAGAACATATTGAAAAATAGAGCGATCCATAGAAAACTCAGGTATTGAACATTTTTTTCCGGTATCCAGTTTTTAATGCTCGATTTTACGAGCGCAGGACACCCTTAAAGCCGTCATAAATCCAGTAGGAATGAACGTAGGGATCATTACTGTGCCCGAACTGGTTATCTTACAACGAACAGAACCTATTAACTGTTACAGACCTTCCGTACCATCCTTTTCAAAATTGATTACGGTATTACACAAGAATATGAAATTCTGACAGACAGCGACTGATTTGATAACGATATTGTTCATCGATAAAACTTACACCGGAGAATGCAATATAAAATGAACTGAGCGAGCTCGCGAGCATGACTATCAAAATATGATCGTGGGTTTATAGTACGAAAAAATGATGAATGGAAGTTCCTCCAATAGGAATATTGATGGTAAAAATTGTTTTTTAGAGCCATTATAACCAAATTCACGATAAATCCTGCATTACCGCTACATTCTGAATTGAAGTTGAAGTTGCTGTAAGGTTGCTGTAGACGGAACACGATCGATCACCCTTCAATTACGCCAACTACTAAGTAATACTCAAAACTCCAAGTATATCGCTCACATCCACTACCGGACATGTATCTTGAACATCATGGTCGCAGAGAATGCTACCAGAAGAAAACTCGAATGAAATTTTGTCTGCATGAACGATAGAAAATTATAACGACAATTTCCGAGTCTCGACTCAATCCGTCTCTTAAAACTCTTCCCTCCTCGTACGATTCGTTTAACGTTGTAAAATTTGACGTAGAATCGTTTTCCAACATATAAATCTTACCATAGCTCGTCAGGGATGTGGAGGCACCGCTGCAGGAAGCACAACATACCACACTGAGTAACCAGAGAATTTCCCAGTTGGATAAGATTGCACCCAACAATGAGTGAGCGACCATGGTCATGTGGATACACGAGTACAAAGATCAACGATTAACGGAAAAATTGAACATTAATAAATCACACGAACACGCTCCATTTTCGCACCAACACTAACGAACTTCAACACCGACGATAGTACCGGAGCACAAACAAGAAATTAATTATATTGAATTACATAATAATGATAGATACTTCGTACGCGAGACGCCGTCTTTTTTTCTCGTTGGCACGAGCCGAGAGATAAGACTTGAAAAAGACGCGGAAACACTCGTCAAGAGTCGTTCAACAGCACTCTACCACCTACGACTACGAGTACGAGACGAGACGAGCGACGGAGACGTAAACACGAGAAGGCACACAGACACAGGACAGGACACCGCATCGGCACGAGCAACGGCAACGTGTTCAATAAAATAACCACATGGTTTTCCTCCGGTCACGTTGCCACGAAAGGGTAAACGTTAAACAACGTGCGCGATTGGTTCGAGTACAGCTTCGTCCTGCGAGTTGTAGCACACAGCACGATCGAGATCAACCGGGAATCACCGAATTACCAAATAATACCACTAAATCTCTTATCATACACCTGTTATACTAGCTAGTTATAGAAACGTGTTCGCACGCGGAACAAACTATTTCGCGTAGATGAGATGACATCAATGACTCTTAATACCCTTGTTCTTTTCATTATTATTTCTAGTATTATTATTTTACACCATCGAACGAAAGTGAGTTTTTTCATGATGAGTAAAGATTTTTCGGTTCACACAAACGAAAACACGTACACTACGCGCTCTTTGTTTTGGGGAGCGAAGTTGCGTTTTTCGTTCCCATGTCCACTGGGAATAACACGCGTCAGCTGATTTTCGGCAGGGGTGTGAACCGGAATCGCTATCCAAAATGGTATCCGCAATCCGGACCTGAATTTTTGGGTTTTGGAAGCGGAACTGAAAGGAAGCGGATCCGGAATCGACGGCCTATTACAAAACTATTGTAAGTCCGTTTTACCTAATTTTACAGGAAAGCAAAAACACGTTTGAGGACTTACAATAATTTTGTATTGTAAAGTACCTAGTTCGGAGTTCTGACAGAAGACGACTACCTATTTGCATAAGAATTCAGATGCTGATGGCTGTGAGACTGTTTCAGTTGATGAAGGGCCCCTCCTACCACCAAGCAGCACTAATATTTCATTTTCGACCAGAAGTGGACTTAGGATAGTTTCTTAATAGAAGACGACTATTTGCATAAGAATTCAGATTCTGATGGCTGATGGCTGTGAGACTGTTTC
Source organism: Aspidiotus destructor (assembly GCA_035079395.1). Lineage (NCBI taxonomy): Eukaryota > Metazoa > Arthropoda > Insecta > Hemiptera > Diaspididae > Aspidiotus > Aspidiotus destructor. The sequence continues at coordinate 3,133,896 of JAVHKZ010000017.1, read as the reverse complement.
AGTCGATGAAGGGCCACTTCTACCACCAGGCAGCACTAATATTTCATTTTCGACCAAAAGTGGACTTACAATAGTTTCTTAATAGGCCGTCGATTGCTGAGTGGAAGTGGAACCAAAAGGAAGCGGATCCGGCTATTGCTGTGAGGAAGCAGAACCAAAAGGAAGCGGATCCGGCTATTGCTGTGTGGAAGCGGAACTGAAATAGGAAGCGGATCCGGCGATTGCTGTGAGGAAGCGGAATCTAAAGGAAGCGGATCCGGCGATTCAGTTGAAGAACAAATGGAAGCGGAATCCTAAGAAAAAATAATAACAGTTCACACTCCTGATTTTCACTAGTGATGGGCAATAGTCAATAGTCTCATGCTATCGATAGTCCCAATAGTTTTTCCAAGGTACTATTGAGATTTGAGACTATTGATAGGCCTGATAGTTTTTCCTGAAACTACTATCGATACTATTGATAGTATGGATGAAAAACATCAATCAGGAGAAAAGTATCTGCGCTACTGATGAGATGAATACTTTTCTCCTGATTGTTATTTTTTTTTTGAGAATCCTGTTGAGGAATGTATTCTAGTGTTGCCAGATGATGAACGCGACTAAGAAATACCACAAAAACATGGTCCCACACTAAAAAAGCAAGTATGTGACCAAAAGTGAACAGTGAACAGTCGACTATTTGACATTCCAGTTCCTTTCTCTTTTTTTTCAAATGTGTTATCAGTAAATTCCGGTCAATTTTGTGATTTTGATTTTGATAAGAAAATAAAAAATTTTCCAACCATCAATAGTACCTATTGTTGATGGTTTTTCACAAAAACTATTGATAGTTCGTCCCATCACTAATATTCACACCACAAAACATTGCTATTTGCCACGGCCGCGACTCACACGGTCACACCCCAACTCACAGCCCACTTTATACAAGGCTGTAATATAGAGAAGTCATAACATTGCACTCCAAAATCAGTGGATACAGATTTACAGGTACGCTTATGGGAGAAAACAACAATTTTGATTTGTATACGCAAATAAAAGGGTGTTTTTGGAAAAAATGAAGAGAATATAACTTCAAATGCAAACAATCTTCTATTTTCAAGCCCCTTTCTACTTTCTAGTTAAATAGGTGAAGTACGAGAGAAGTTATCATGGTTCAAAATTAAAAGTTGGATAGGGGACAAGAGGCGGTACAGTTTCACTGTGGTTACACTACACCGCACTGATGAATGTGAACGCCCCAAAATGTAAGTGAAACAAATCCACTGCGCGCTGTTGTCTTTTTCTACATTACGGCCTTTACTATAATTATGATCTATAGCCTGTCTCAGTTAAGAAAGCGCTTAACAGATACCGCTGTACTGAGTTCTACACCGGGTTGCAAGGGGTTACCAGCCAATCATAATATACCCTACTATCACGTATTTTCCTGATTGGCTGATTCCTCTCTTACTAACAGATAATTAAGCGCTTTCTTAACTGAAATGGACTATAAGATTCCGGCGTGTTAGATGTAGATGGCCGTGACCATCTTTGAAATAGGCAACGTTGCTGATGGCTGAGATTGATGCACTCTTCAGATGATGACTATAACCATGGCCGCCTCGAAGGAAGGCCGGAACATGCACATAACGGCAACGCTGTGAGAGTAGGCCGACTTTTACATGTGCTCTTATGGGGAGAAAGTGGTTTTTTGAGAGTCAGTAAGTACCCGTTGAATTTGGTGGAAAATTGAAGAGAACAAAAATTGTAGGCCATTAAATTCTCTATCAGAAAATGTATTAAACTCAATTTTCAAAATTTTGCATTTATTTATATGTAAACCGGTCGGCCTACTTAGCTGTTGCCAGATCTGCATGTTCCGGCCTTCCTTCAAGGCGGCCATGCTACAACAGGTACACTAGATAGGTCCATTTTGCATATTTTGGTTCTGTGGATTTTTTTTTCAATTCCCATGCGTTTTGCCCAACAAATTATTACATACAGTCGGTCAGAGGTTTGGAGAGTTGACTGTTCAGTGATTAATTGCCTGTTAGCTTTTTCAATTATTTTGTTTCTTGGGATGCTCTTGCATTCGCAAAATACATCGAGTGATGCGCTCTCTATTGGCGGGCTCTCTGATTGGTGAATTGAGCCGAGAAGGTGATGGTGATGAGAAAAGTTCTGAAAAAAATTCCAAATGGGGTTATTCAAAAAGAAGATTTTGACAGCTATAATTTTTGCTCTCTGTAATTTTTGATAGAAATTCATATTAAACGAGTTAGAACTGATTTTATGAGTGTATCTTCTTATGGCAAAAAATACACGATCACTTTCTCGTCCAGTTTCTGTAAATCGCCACCTGCAGCGCCACCGCTCTGTATTTCGCGAATCAAGGTACAAAGATAAAGGATATTGAAATGGAGTTGATATGAAGGAAAAAAATGGTAATAATATGGGAGTTTTATATTGAGGGAATAATATTTATATAATACGTTGGACTTCTGAAGATGATAGGATTTAAGCAAAATACTTAATTGCAGGTGGAGGTGAAAAGCTGTAAGTTGATTACAGGACCCACTTTGGAAGCTTCAATGTCCGGAGCCCAGGTTTGTGGGGCCCCAACATTTTTTTTTCAACTGCATGTTGTATGTACGTCCTGTTGCATGCGGCTCAATTACTATTTGCACACAAATTAAAAAAATTTGGGAGCCCTCTCTTTGTGGTGGCACTAGACCCCCTAGGCCCCCTGGGCTCCCCCTCCCGAAATCCGGCCAGCTACATAAGTAACAATGACAGAGAGTAACTATTAGTTGGTTTTTGATAAAATTTAAAGCAATTATACAAAGATGCGGGTTTGTATCCTGTTAAGAGACCAAATTTTTCAAGTGCTTTTGTCTGTTGTTATAAAAATATAAACATTTAGTTACACAAAGAGCATAGCCTGGTTGGATTAGTGATTTTGCCCACAAACTAGATTTTAAAAGTAGCTATTGGAAATTGTTTTTATTTGCATTATCCAACCTTACGCATCCCTGCCATGATAACTCCTTCACTTAACGCGCAGGTACCCGGTAAATAGTGCAGAACGTAGGTATCCAACTTGCCATTCAAGTTTTCAATATTGAATATTTATCAATTTTTAACGCAAATTTCACTCCGTTTTGCTCTGTTTTTTCTTCTCTGATGGTTCAAAAATCTCAGGACTTTGTATCAGATTTCTATTGTTTTTCTCTTTTTTAACCTTCATTGTAGATGAACTTCGTAAGCTCACACAAAATTAACTTTTTTGTACTCAAGACCTCCAGTTTTCAAACCTCTCTCCTGTTGTATACTTGTGGTGTACCACTGATATTTTTTTCAATGCACCCGAAGTTTTTTCCAACATCTTTAACTATCCCAGAGATATCCTAAACATCTTCTAATTCTTGAATATTCAAGAAGTGCAGGGATCAACTTCTCTCATTTTGTCAATCAATTTAAAATTCTTTTTTAATGTAGTCCAAGTACTAATTTCTCTCATTTTTCAGAAGAGGAATTGAAATTTTTATTCATTGCATATTGCTGTTTTATTCTTTCATTCTACACAGTATTTGACAAAAAGTTAATAGTCTCATTCAAGAGCTAATTTTGGGCGCGCAATTATGAGACGATACCAATAATCATGTTAGGATATAATAATAATACTAGAACTTGCAATAACAACAGTGATAATATCAAATAGGTACTGTTAGAACAAATTTTATAGGCTGTCCGATTCCAAAAATTCAAATTAAGTTCTTTTCCACTATTCCATTTTTCTATCTTACAAATAATTCACCGATAGTCTGCGGGTAGAAAAAAGAAAAAAAGGAAATGTAAGTACAACTTTTCGAGTATACATATAAACGAAATTTTATCAAAACCTAATTTCAAAAGAGAAAAAATATTAAAAGATTTTGCCATACTTAGGCTATGTAAAAATTTTCAACTACCTATACTGATAATCACCGTCAAGTAGGTAAAAACTTACACTATATTTCGTATTAAGTATGGCAAAATCTTTTTATATGTTATCAAAATATTCTGACACTTCGTACACAAACATCATAAAAGTCTGAATATAGTTTATTTTTTGCGTTAGGTACTGGTACTTACAATCTCTCTCTTTACATAGATTGCATCCGTTCGGTCGCTCTGCTCTTTTATAGGGCTCATTTAATTCTTCTCTAGCTTGGCATAATACGCAAAACTCACTGTCATAAAGTTCTCCTTTTTCGTCGAGTTCCTTTATAACTAAGCAAAAGTTGAAAAATCACATCAGTAGAACTACCGCAAATTCCTGCACAGGTTAGATATTAAATTTTGCGAGAACATTGTCCAATATGTGAAATGCAGTCTCCAATGGATACCTCCAATGTAATACAATTTATTCAAAAGAGGCTGTCTTTCTGCAGAATTGTGCGTATAAAAGTAGAATTCAAGCCAATATAAAGAGTCATGAGGGGAGAGAGGGAATAAAAAATGATATAGGTAAAAATGTATAAGGTAAGTAATATAAAGGGAGATAGTATCATAAAATTGAGAGACGGTTCCACCAAAAAATAGAATAAAGGTGTTAGTAACATTCAAATTTTGAGAATTGTTTAGTGGCCATCTCAAACAAGAGTTATTAAGGATCATAGAAAAAGCTATTGCAAGATGTAAGACGCATTACCACTAACGGCTACCTGTAATTTCATAATGCAATTTTTACCTTTTTTAGCCTCATCAAACTTCTTCGATATCATCAATACTTTTAACAAATCTCGACTGTAGAGAGACCACATGCGTTTATCGGTCTTGCCTAGTTGTATGGCAGTATTGAAGTCTGATATTGCCTCATCATATTCTCTCATCTTACTGCTGCAGTTTCCTCGCTTTTGATATAATTCTGCATTTTTGTTGTTTTTCTTCTGAAATTTGGAAAAGTGAGGAAACGGTTGTCGATCAACAGTTGATGAGAAAAATATTCTTTATGGTACATACGACTACTTACTACAGCTTCAGTGAAAAATCGATGAGCCATTGAGTAATCTTTGTCCAACCAAAACTCATGTCCCAAAATTTCAAGTTGAATATTTTTCAGAGTTTTCACTTCTGTAAATAAATGAAGACAAAACTGAATTAGCCAATATTACCTAATATTATTATTGAGGTTCAATAATTATCAATAACCTCCATACAGCCCGTGTCGTCTACTCTAAATTATTGAAATTTGCGAAAAGAGAAAAAAGATTGAGAGAACCTTCTGGACACGTTCTTTACAACTTTAGATTCAGCTCTTTCACCTCTTTCAGCTTCATCAACTTTTCTTTTTTTAAACAATGTTTTGATGAAAACAGGTCTAGTCCTCAAGTAAAACGGTTGTAGACGCTCAGCTTCTCTATGATCAGATATTGCTCCGTCCACATTATCCGTTGCTAAATAACATTCCGCTCGGTCTGTGTAGTATGATGCTTTATTTGGATCTTGTTCCTGAAATTGTAGAGTTAGGCTAAATTTAACTAGATCGGAAAAATCACAACGGTTGCGTCCTAATATACGGCACCTTTGCTATATATATTTATAAAAGGAGGCGATCTAAACTTAGATTTTGACTAGTAGAATATGATCATAAGGTTTTTTCCTGAGTCGATGCAAATTTAACCCGAAACGAAGCGACATACGGTAATATATTTTTTGGTGTGCTACGTGATCTGACGCGAAAAATCGACTCGCCGCGGCGCAGGAAAGTGACAACTTGAACGTGCAGTTGACTAGTGAAAATTGAAAACAGAGTAACCTCCTAGTGGGGAGGTTGAACGTAGGGTCGGTTCGCAAAAGAAACATTAAATTCAATATTTTTTTTTATTATAGCTATACTCACTATCAGTTTTGTATAACACCAAATTGCTTCTTCAGCCTTACGCTTTCTCCAGAATGACGAAGCTAACTTTTCTAAACTAGATTTATCCAGAATAAATTTTTCTAGAACATATGAAAATAATGCGTGTATAATCAATTTTATCTTGTCAATCATTCATATTCCACATGATGATTCCAATTATATGAGGGAACCCTGCAGCACCAAAATTAATTGTAAAGAGTAATTATGATGCATTCAAGCAGTTCATCGCGAGTTTTTGGCTACAGGGTACAGGCCTATGCTCACCCTGAACACGTATATCTTAAAAAGGCAGGGATTCCCCGAGTATTTTTCTTTGCTTCAATATATGAATTGTGAATTTATTTGCTCATCCTGGGTAATCTAAATGAGTTTTAGAAACTGCTCAATAAATTTGAGGTAGGTACGAAGAAAGATAAGTCATGAGGTTCAGAAGGCCTTAGTCATATGAAGTGACCAGACTGTTGTCTGCAAGTACCTACGAGTATATAAAAGTATCCTCGGAGAAGCATACCAAGCAAAAATTTCAATCTGATCTAAAGAAGTACTCGTTTCTCCGAAAGCGTAGACGATTCTTAATTCAAATAATGAGAACTGAAAAATTTTCACAAAAAAATATTTTAAAGGATGTGATCAACATTTAGTAGTCTTAATCACATCCCGTATTAACAACATCCGATTACACAGTTGAATTCGTAAATTTCAATCAACAAATTGACAACCCATACCAGCGAGTGAATGATGGTAAATGAAGCTGTATTATTTTTGTGAATTCCTTTCTACTTGAAAAAACTAAGATTGGGACCGTGAGATATTGAAAATTTTCTCTCTTTATTCCAAAGTTTCTTCGAATTAAGTACGAGTACCTATTCTGAATATTATTCGTCATAGACTTACCATTTTTTTCAGAAGCAATTGATTCTGCTCTTCGATAGTCCGCTAACGCAGCAAAAGGATCGTCTCTGGTAGCCAGAAAATCTCCTCGCAATTTATAGTATGAAAGCTCAGTGGAATTTCTTATCTATATTATAATAAAATAAAATGAAACAAGAAATTGCGTAGATATTACAGCTTCAATATCATTCATCGTTTTTCTAGACGCGAATTAGTGGGAGGAAGGAAGGAAATCCGAACTCCCAAAAAGGACTAAAATTATGCAATCAGACCAGCTATAGGCTACTAAGTATGATAGGAGGAGACTTGGAAAATTCTCGACGTTTGAAGTTAGCTGACCGGCTGGATGGCGGACTTTTTTTCCGGAAAAATCCCAGATAAAATAGGTTTCCAGGTAAAATGTTTTGCTCAATGAAATATCTCCCCGTCTCCCTCTTTCTATTTCAAAGGTTCCTAGATGCACATACATTTTGGAAATGATCGGAAACAAAATGGATAGAAGAGCGAAAAACTTCTCAGATGTAGACAGTCAAATAAGGAAGTCCACCAGGGATACTGAAAACAATGATCAATATCAGTTTCAACAGTTTCTTCTGTAACTACGTCACATTTTTTTTTTTCGGAATCTGGAATTAAGGAAAACTTCCGCTATTCTTGTGTCTCTAGTCAATCGATCGATTCTCTTAATTATTCGCCTATAAGAAAATCAATTTAGTAACAAGAAAATCTCCTAGAATACCGATACCTCTGTAAAATGCTGTCACTATTCTTATTCTCAAGCTAAACAAATATCCACGCCGTTCTAAGGATTAATTCACTCCATGGTTAAAATTTATGGCCAGACTCAGTGAAGGGCCAATAAACACCGAAATCTTGAAATAATGACATGACAAACCTTTTTGCACGAAATTCAAATACCGGTACCTAATTCTTGGTGCAACAATGAGAAAAAATTAACATCACGCTGACCCTTGATACGAATTAATTCATCGCTAATAAGATTGTAGTGTTGACACTGTAGATATTTACCTAAATTTTGCAATTTTTATAATTAAAATAGGTCAAAATTCAGAGGACACATTTTAGTGTCGAACTAAAAACTCCTAGGTAACATGAGGAGAATTTTTAGGTAAGCTGAGTCACAGGTGTGACTTGCCTATGAGAAATATGGCAGTTACCGATCATACCTAGTTAATTTTTTGTGACTGTATTGTGACTATTTTGTGACATCAATATTTTAGTTTATGACCATAAGATGGCATATCTGTGGCCTTCCTGTGACAACTGAATCCTCTTTTGTGTCTCCTAAGATGTAAGAGGGTTTCTCCCAAGTAACCATAGAGTGACCTATTGTTGCTTCTCGGGACGACACATGCAACACTTCTGAGAAACACTGATCTAGCTATCGAGTTCCTGAGACGAGACCATATTTTGCCACTGACTCCATCCAGTCACAGTTGAGCTTCATGAAAAGTGGGCTCGGTCGATATGGTTGTCATAGGTATTGGGACTTGAATGTGTTTTATCATCTGCCCTTATGTGTTGGGGTCGCAGCAAATATTTTGCATGCCGTGTACACGTTCATATATAAATACATCAAAACTTACAATGCCTTGATCAAAACACCAGAGTACATCATCATACAAATTGGATTTCTTCAACTTCAACAACTCCTTGCCTAGACTTATGAGTGTATCATCATTCACAGTCAGCTTATCTAAAGTGGTATTACTCGCGATTATTTTTATGCTCCATCTCTGACAATCTAACAATACATCGTATATTACCTACCAAGTTTCCCAGAATCGGTTGCTTTTTTTTATTGCATTTTTGAAATCAGACACTGAATTTTCGAAATCTTTCATTTTCCAGTAACAATGTCCTCGGTGATCGAAATATGTAGCTTCGGTCGAATCTTTTCGCTGGAAAACGATGAACAGATAGTTCTGTAATAAAAATATTCGATTTTCCCGCGTATATGAAGTGGATTGCACGTGAGCACAAGCGCGGTTCCTTTTTTTTTTCATGTAGTAAAATAAAGAAAGATATATCCTATTTTGCTGTGTGTTGGAAACGTGTGCGTAAATCTTGCACGCGTTGAAAATTAAAAATAGAAGAAATTTTTGTCTGATTATACACAAAATTATTAGAAAAGATAAGTTTTAAAATGAGTATATTTTTCAGTATAATCTTTTCTACTGATACACTAATAGTAATCCTGAGAAAACTTTGTAGTTACTGATCAAGCTTTTCCTAGTCCTTTCTTTCATCTCCACATAACTGCTACAACATATCTCGTCTCTCAACGTCAAGAATCATCTATCATTTTTGAAATGGAGAAAAAAAAGGATGCGTTATAGGCTCTAATTTATCTGGCACATACACTGATGCGGATTCACAAGTGTGGGGCGGGTGAAATCCCCCTAAAGAAAAAGTTTGTATTCCTCTTAAATGCTCGCCTAGAATCGCTCTTGACCCATAATTTTTTTCCCATATCCTCGGTCTCACAATTTCCTTAAAAAATCAAATTCATCAATGATTTTGTCTTAGGAATGTTTCACATTTAAACGTCGTTCAGGAATTTATGAGATTTTTATGAAGGAACAATTAATGAACAAAATTTTTTCTAGAGAATTTCTGGAAAATATTTTCTCAATATACCAACTTTTATTTCTATCGTTAATTTAAATGGTCTCAATTTCACGTTGTAAATATCCTCAGGTTGAAAAGGACACTACTTCAGAGATTTAAATCACTCTGAAGGATGTACTGAATACTTGCGATTAAATGACTGAAGATAAAAACTGCATCTTTGTATTCTTCTTTCTCGAAATAGCTTTTTCCCATTTGAACAAGTTCGTTCGCATTTTTTCCTCTGATATATACCTTTAAAAATTGAAAAACATTTTCAATCGTTATGGTCACGTAGATCTGGAGAGCTGCACATCAGGAAATTTACTTTCAAAACAGTTGACAGAAATTTTATGACTGCAACACCGACTTTCTACTCAGGAAAAGGTGGCAATGATCATCTCACATCTTGAGTCTTCAACATTCAATAATGACATTTTTTTCTTTATCAAGAAACCCCTTCTTACTTTTGTCTGGGGTCACAATGTACATCCATCTAAGTCCAATTAGACGAATTACCTGGACCTAGTTCAGGCACTTGAAAATTTTCGAAATTGACTGTACTTATAGGACGGAAAGGATCTCTACAGGCCTACTTGGCTACAGAAAAAGAATCAAGAGAAAGTTTGCCAATTCACATTGTCGTTTTCAGGGGGCGGGAGCTATTAACCTAAGTGTTATGTGTGGTACAAATGTACGTATTGTAACATTTACATAAAGAAAGTAGGACGAGAAAAAATGAACTTTTGATCTATCAAGAAGACGATAGGACTTTTGAAACCATGTACTATTATTATGAGTTGTAAGAGATTTGAAAAGAGGAAATTTTCAATCTTCGATGGACCACAAATGTATTGAAAAACAAGGGGATAGCAGAGATTTTGACTCGGAGCTGCAGATGGTGGTAAGCTGTATAGTATATATTATGAAGAGAGGGATTCAGAGAAAGGAGAAAAGGGTGTAGTAAATAATCGAACCAATTTTTTGATGAGACGCGGTATTTTTCAGAAGAACATAAATCTTCTTTAATTTTCTTGAGTCATAAAAACACCGAATGACCTACCTTTAGAAGGATCTCTGCTGTCCCAGTACAAACATTAACCAAATCTAACGCTAAAATTAAAGTGAAAAGGTGAAACGTTTTCACAAATGCTATCATAACGCTCCAATAGTTGCGAAGATAAATAATAAAATTCTTTCACCACAAAAAAAAAAAAAAATCAATTCCGGGGAAAAATTATTCGTTGGCGACACGTCTAATAACTGCGGTACGCATAAAAAACATATTCCTAAAATTTCCCCGTAAATACTTGACATTATTTGACTGTACATTTGAATCAATATTTAAGTAAAGTATTCGCAGTATCTGCGTTAATGCTGTTCAGTTTTTTTTACAAAATACTTTCAATTTTAGGAAACGACCTGAAAGCAGCGCTCAACAGTCTTATATTCTTGCATCCGGATTGTTTGATCTTGATGACAAAGCTAGTACAAATATCTTAACAGCATTGATTATGACGTCAAGGCTAATATAGGTACTACTCTCTACATTCTCAATCTTGTCTAGTCATCATCTCCTTCCGAGTGTGTATCGAAGAAGAGAGGGCTAGGGAGAGCTGAAACCTCCTAAGCTAAAAAAATGAATCTTGACAGAAAGAAGATTAGAAAGTAGATAAAAGACTTTTGTTTTTCTTTTTGTGTGTTTTTTTCTTGACAGAAAACAGCTCCCCCCGTCAATGTAAATTTCTGTGGGTGCGCCTGTTTCCTTCCAATTTCAAATGGAAATACCGTTTGTGGATAGTAAATGTATAATATTATTGAAAATCGACTGTTTGGTGTTTTCTCCTGAACATTTTTTTTTATTTATTACAGGCCTCTTTCTGAGTTGAGCACCGTTTTTTTTTTCTTATCCCTACGGTTTCAAGCATCCATACTTTGATTGCCCCCTGTAATCAAAGAAGTGTTTTATTTCTATGATCGCACTCTTTCGCACTCTCCATTACTGATGAATATTTTATTTGGAATCAGAATACTGTATCAGAAATTAATGAGTGAATTTTCAAACTAAATGAGCCCTCTTTTCTTCAGGCATTCGCCTATATCTATCAAGAAAAAATGGGTAAGTAACATTGGTATTTCTGATACAGATGCACAGAAACGCGTTTTTGCGATCATGTTCGTGGTTTGAAATTCTCTTCTTGCACGCGTGATTAGGCATGGACCAAAAAGTACTTCGCAGAACAGTGTTCCGCAAAATAAATAATTTTGCAGAATAGTGATTCTGCAAAAAGCTGCTTCGCCGTACATTTGTATTGAAGAATATACGGCAGGACAAAGGTCGAAATGATTTTGCAGACCTTGTACACTAACACTTGCATTACACGCTATTGTGAGCTGCGCAAACTCTCATGCTCGATCAGCACACTCATACCTTCGAGCCTTGGCGTGCAATGTTCTGAAAAGTGAAGTTTTGTAGAATTTTCTTCTGCAATGTAGGTAATGGTTTTCTATGGCCTTGAATAAAAAAATATATTGCTCAAGGTTCAAAGTGAGATCTGCAAACCTTCTTTTTTCTGAGCCTTGGCGTGTAATTTACTATTTAGACTGAAGATTTTCTTGCGGTCTCATCCACCAGAACACCAATCGTTGAAAAAAGAATTGTATCGTTTTATAGGTACTCCCAACTTAATCAGTTTACTCATAATAATGCTTAAAATTACTCATCAGAATAAATATGGATGTTCAAAGAATTTGAAATTAATTTCGAGAATTCAAATTAGTCTTTTGGTCTACTTTAACATCAGTATCGACAGATTGTAGCCTGTGAGAAAATAGGAAAAAATATACGAGATTTTTGTATTTGTAATGCTCAAATTATTGATTTTAACACGGTATATTTTTTAAGCTATACTTACGGTCTTCTTCAGTACACGTAAAACATTCTTTGTGTAGTCGTACTACTTTTATTGCATGAAGTAAGCCTAATTCTTTTTCGGCTTCGCATAATAGGCAAAATTCCTTTCCATACAATTCACCCTTTTTTTCGAGATCTTTCACAACTATAAATTTTGTAAAATAATACGACTAGCGGTCAAATGCTGAATTTGATTTTATACATGTAAAGCGAAAACATAGCTTGTACATTTATGTTTAGGTAGTCTTTGCATTTTTCATCGCGTTAAAGCTCACAGTACCATAATTTTCTTGGTGCAAGCTGTAAGGACTCCGCAAATATTACCAGGGGCGTTCCGAGAGGAAATTATTGAGGGGAGTGAAAACAATATTTTGCCAAGTGACTTGGAGCTTCAGTCTGTGCTCAAGAGAATTAGTGACGTTTGAATGTCAACATTTGCCGACTGACCCAAAGCCTGGGAACGTATTACACTCGTAAAAACAGTATAGTAAGCATTGGGTTGAGCTAACTTTTTGCTATGAATTCTCATAGGTATCGTTTATGAAATTCAGAAACGGTATTAGAACTTTGTTGTTCTTCAGAACAGGATATGTTTTCGCTTAAAGTATCTCATTCTTTTTTAACATTTAATACAATTTACTTTTTTTGGCTTCATCATATTCACTTTGAATCATCAACACCCTCAACAAATCCCAATTATAAAGCGACCACATGCGCACATCAGAACCAGCTAATTGTATGGCTGTTTCGAAATCTAATGCTGCATCCTCATAATTGCTCAATTTCAAACTGCAGTTTCCTCGCTTCTGGTATAATTTTGCATTTTTGTCCTCTCCTTTTTCCTGAAGTCAATGAAATTAGTCAGTCGTTGGAAATTAATACAATGGTACCTATACCTCAGAATACGTACTATAGCAGCGGAAAGAACACTATGGGCCATCTTGAAATTTTTCGATAACCAGAACTCGTGCCCCAAAATTTCAAGTTGAAAAGAATGTAATAAGGCCGCTTCTGTAAACGGACGAATAAGATTTTCCAGAAGATTACAAGGTAACATCGACAGTGATGTTTTTGTATACGTGAGAAATAGCTAAAATGCTGATACCGGATAAGATACCTAAAAAATATTGTAAAACCGCCCAAACACTGGATAAAAAAAACGTTTTCTCGGTGTTACCGAACATGGTTTTTGAAGGCCCGGGGAAAATTTTTGGTACGTCTTTTGTAATTTGAATTATGATGATCACTTTGAATGAGAAGACTGTTGTCTTTAAAGTGAGAAAAAACAGCGCACTTAATGGTTTCTCAAATCAAAATTGAATAAAATTAAAATTTTTGGTGATCGCCTACAAGGTGCAACTTTTCTGTCACCATTACATTCAAGTCGATCTAAAGAATTTCAATGTTTGCTGTAATTCATAGGTAACTCATGTATGATCATCCAAAAATACGCAGTGCTATCAGTATTTGGGACCATAAGTTTAATGTTTCATATAGGTAGCTATCACAACCAGTGGCGTAGATAAGGGAGGCATTAGGGGGATATTTCCCCCGCATTGCAATTTTTTAGTGTCTTTTTTTCGTTCAATGCAGTAATTTTGCCTACTTTTTACGTAAATTAGGAAAAATTTTAGGAAATATACCACACACCCCCCCTCCCTCCAATGAGAAAATTGTATCTACGCCACTGGTCACAACAACACATGAGTGCGCCGTCAAACTCCATTTAATGGGCCTACTTTAGATTGAAATCGTTCACCTTTTCTTGCTTTGATGTTTTCTCCCTTGTCAAACAATATTTTCACGATAAGAACTCTATCCTTTAGGTTATATGGTTCCAAGCTCTCGGCTTTCTTATAATCTGATATTGCTTTATCCATATTTTCTGTTTTCAAATAATTTTCTGCTCGATATCTATAGTAAAATGCATTTTCTGGCTTCTGTTCCTGAAATGGGAGACAAAGATTGTGGACAGTCAGAAAGAAAACTAAGAGTCGAGACTTTGGATCTAGGCCTAAAAGGCTCGTCTCTAAGGTTGAACATATTCTTCAAGACGTACAGAAAATTGGTGAAAATTCTACTCAGTACCTAGTAAAATGAATATAATTAAAATTCTACCTAACGCCAAAAAAGTCGGTGAAAAAGTCACCTTAGGTTAGTTACTGAAACACATAAGTATTGCTTCGAAAAAGTTTCAGAAATAGTTTTCATTCTTCGTTTTCCCTTGATATTCATCAGTTAGACTTGGTTTTAAATAAATCTCCTCAGAAGAAACTCATATTTGTAAAAACATAGCAGATAGCTGACCCTACATCAGCTAGGTGTAGCATGATGAAATGATCGACGGTCTGACAAAGTAAGATAAATTTCTTACAATATTATTTTCAATAACACTCACGATTAACTTCGTATAGCACCATATTGCTTTTTCAAATATTTTCGAGTCGACGAGTCTAGATGCTAGATATTCTAAACGAGATTCATTGAAAATAAATTTCTCTAAAACATAAATAAGGACGTACAGATTGATAGAATCATTTTAGATTCGATAATCACTCTTTATCTAGGTATGCGTATAGGGCCTAGTCCTAACTATAAGTAAATACCGGAGAAGTAAGTTACAGCTCTTGACCTGATTGAGACTTTGGAAGTTTTTGTCTCTCCCTTTTATAATTTTTTCTCCATTTTTTCCGTTTTCCCTTTCTCTTAACTTTGAAACTTGGAAAAATTTCAACTTTAGAACTAAGTAGGCTATAAATTAATGATTGGAAATAGACTTGGAATATTTTTGACCATTGCCAGATATACCTATAAAGGATAATATATCCGTCTCACGGAGCAGAATTCTCTGCATAAGGGTTCGTTTTTGTCAGCGTAATCGGAAAAATGTATTGTATGTACATTTTACAGCTCGAGGGTCAAATTTTTCGAAGCACTATCAACCATCATACCTAGGTATTGATAAATATAGCTCAAGAATTAAAGTTTGTCCATACACATTCACACTTACTTATCTTAAAAATTTTTATCTGAGTTTACTAACGCGGTAAAAACCTCCGTTTCCATTTGCCGGATAGACGAGAGACATTTTTTACTTGACCTCTTATAAAACAGATCTTGTAAGGGTGTTGTCGGTGGTAATTGTCCTGAAGGCTGTCGTCGGCACCACCCAAAAAATTAACAAAAGAAGGAGAAAGAAAGACAAGAAAATTGTGTGACGGGGCGCGGTGTTGTTCCGTAAAATCTCACCATTTTTCTCAGAGGCAACTGATGACGCTTTCTGAAAGTCGATAAACGCTTTTTCGAGATCGTATTTAAGCATATAAACGTATCCTCGCTCTTCATAGTAAGATGGTTGGGTACAGTTCATTTTCTAAAGTAAAAAATGCAAAAGTACGTGTATTAATAAGCTGTGGCGTTAGAAATGATAAGAGTCAAGAGTCTGCGTGAGTCTCGTATGACCGATCCTAAGGTCAGTAATGATAATTTCATCTTCCCTGCGATCTCACACATTAATAACTATGGACTAAGAAAAGAAGCAGCGCATATTTCTGCACGAGCTAGTGGAAAGTGTCGGAAACGCAACGAGTTGAAATGCTACTTGACCCACGAGTATAGAACGACTCAGGCGCGTAGATAGAAGAAGATTTTGGGTGGGATTTTTGAATTTTTTTCTCCCCCTCCCTCAAAAGCTTGACTTTTTTTTGCTTGGGGAAGGTGACACAGACCCCCCCCCTCCTCGGAGTTCATAATATGTAGCTTCAGAAGGATTTTTCCGCTATAATGGTAGGTAATACAAGTAAATTTTGTTAGTATCTATCTAAAATTTTCTCTCGATTTTAATCGTAGTAATAGCAGTCGCCATTTCTTTATTAGTCTTTTTGTTTATTGGACCTAACGAACTATTGAGTTCCTAAGTAGCTGATGCTTTCAACATCAGCTCCATTTTACCAAATCTATCAATTTTCTTTGTTAAAGATAAACATCGGTAGGTACTCGTTTGTCCTAAAAATTCAAACTGCTTTGCTATCTATTTAAAAGCTAGGCAGGTACTCACAATGACAGCACTGAAGATAAACGCAGCATCTGCAAACTCTTTTTTCTCAAAATATTCTTTTCCCAACTGAATAAGTTCATCGATGCTTTTTCCTTTTGTGTACAACTTGAAAAGTAAATAAACCAATCTTGATCATTGCAGTATTGGCCGTATAAGTAAGTACTTAAGTGGCGAGCGCTCTACATGTACAAAATGACACGAAAAATAGATGACTAATAAACTTTTGCGGTTTCCTGCACTTTTCCATTCTATTTTACTATAAATTGTGAGACTTTAGAATAGCGGAGGAAATACATTTTTTCAAGCGATCTTCTATGATAGCAATGCTAGAGCTTATTGTGATACCGGTAGTAGAAGTAATTCCAAAAAAAAGTTGAAGAGTATATTTTTCCTTTAGGAATAGTTATTTATTATACAAGGATCGTAAACCGAGTGTTTTAGTCACGAGTCCGAAGTTTAACGAAACGAGCTGAAAGCGAGTGAAGTAAAATGGACGAGTGACTAAAACGAGGTTTCAGATCGCGTATAATACAATTTTTTTTTCACACTTAAAAGCTCGTGGAAGACGGAAGTGGATTAGCTAGAAGGTGTAACGGCATTTGGTTGTAGCCAACTGGCAACCCTGAAGTAGGTAAACGGCTGTTTCACCCCCTCCTGTGACTAGGACGATGAGTCAAAACCCGCGACCGATAATTTATCTACTGAAAATGATCGTTTAATCGCCTTTTTCTAAGAAAATGATACTTACCACATGTCAGTAAAAAAATTCCCTCTTCAAAATATTTAAGTTTTTGAACTACGGAGATCCTACTCTTACATTCAGAAGAATTTCCGTTGTTCCAGTGCAAACATTCAAGAGATATAAGGCTAGAATTAAAATTAGTGGATGGGATGCCTTCATGATCTATCCAATATTGATAGAGTGAATCGTGTTCATGAAAAGCAGCAAACAACAATTTTTTCAACACGCAAATTTCTGAAGTGTATGCTTCATGTTTTTGTACGCAAACTTCTGCTGTGAACATTTTCGTTAAATATAATCGAAACTATTGAATTAATATTGACACGAAAAATATCTGCCCATATTTTATTCATTTGCGTGGAATATTCCAAATAGCCTATATGTGAACGTGCACAAGTACACCGACCCTATCTTTGTTCTTTAATTAGAGGTCTAGAGAACTTGATAATAATTCATCACGCCTAAAAATAGAAAAATATCTAGATTAAGATTACTTTGATATCGTATCCTACATGACAAATATTCCTTGCCTATATTTCAATAAATACCTATTATTGAAATAGTCGAGATGTGTTGGTATTTCTTATTCTTCACCTGCTGACAATTGAAAATATTGAGGCAACAAAGGTGTAGTTTATTTAGAAGAAAGGCAGTGAATAAACTATCTCTGTAGGCCTAATATATCGAAATTATTCTTGGAACCGCTTAAAAGCCTATATTGCACGTTCATTGGGTGGTAAAATCATGTTCTCTTTCTTTTATTAGACCGAAGAGAGTAGAATTTTAATAATGAGGTAATACATGCAATCAAATTTATTTCGAGGAAGAAAACAACCCAGTCGACTTTTTTCTTCTCTTCTACGGATACCTATTTATAACTGTTTTGAGCGATGAAATTATACAACGGTGGGACGTCGTCATGATCGTTAATTTCAAAAAACTATGTACAGGAATCGTTGCTGTAGCGTCAAATTGTAGATTAATCGACGGTTGACCGCCACCGAGTTACCTAAGGAAGCAGAGAAAAACCCGAATTCACTACCGTCCGAGAGAGGGAGCAGCGATGCTCTGCAGCGTCATCCATGTAGGGGGTTTGACCGATGTATGTACGGCCAAAAATTACTCGGCGCTTTATATCCGAACGTCGAATTTCTAAATAATTTGTTTATCAAAAATAGACATCAAAAATTAATTGAAACATAAATTTTACGTAATTATAGACAAGAACTGGTCGAACACACGCTAAAGGAAGTGGAGGCTATAGAGAGTAGAGACAAAAGCAGCGTCATGTAGATTTTTATATAATCATTAAACCAAGTAAGTTATTTTTGGTATTTATGAACCGTGTATAGTTTACGAATGCATTATCGCTTTGTATACCTACGTATACTATTCCGAGCAATAATCAAAAGCAAATGAACAACTGTGTTAGCGGGGTTATTATGTGTAGATTAGCATTGATACGTAGACTATCGGTATACTATTTGCGGGTATTGTTGAAAATTTTTCCAGCTGTTGAAAATAATTTTTTGGGAATTTTTCATCCCTGATGCATTCATTGCGAAGCTGACTCGCGTAACTTCCGCTATATCACAAAATTTTTGGACGATTAAGGGTGTGCTTCACTTGTGAAAACAATTCCATACGTTTTTCATTTCACTACAAAATCATCGAAAATTCGTCTATTTTCTAAGGTAAAATATTTGGAGCAAAAATTCGGATTTCTGCTTCCATACCGCCGTGTTGAACATTTCTGTACAACATTTCTGAATATCGAGAAAATTCGTCGTAAAATGAAGCTTTGAGAAACTTTTTGCGTAGTCTTGTAAAATCATTCCTCAAAAGGACTACACACGCCCAACAAGCCTTGCGTTGCGTTGTGACCGCTGGTATGCCGAACCTTGCAGGGTATTTGGGGATACATATGCAACTTATCATACTCTGTTTCGGAATATGAGAAACTTTTTGCGTAGTCTTGTAAAATCATTCCTCAAAAGGACTACACACGCCCAACAAGCCTTGCGTCGCGTTGTGACCGCTGGTATGCCGAACCTTGCAGGGTATTTGGGGATACATATGCAACTTATCATACACTGTTTCGGAGTTCGCCAACGGGTGAAGCACACCTCGCACACCTCTGAAAACAATCATTGAAATAAAATGCCCAACGTTAAAAGAACCACAAAATATCTTTTCTCCTGAATGAAAATCATTTGGAACGATTTTCAACGATGGAGTTCTTCAGAATGAAAAAATTTCCAAATTCTATGACATTTTATTCGGCCTGTTGCCAGGGTGAAGGGCTCATGTCTATGAAATCATAAACATCCAAAAAATGATATTTAGGAATGCAAGAAAACTCATGTACCCAAGGTAAATTTCAGTGTCAGGTTTATAATAGTACATTTTGTATCGAGTGGCGAAAACAAGCAATATTGGAACGAGCATAGTGTAGCCGCACGAGCGAAGCAAGTGCGGATAGTGAGCGAGTTACAATATTGTTTTTCGACACGAATTACAAACAGTACTTTTTATAATACATGAAGCAAAATTAGACTCTCAAAAGTAGAATTTGTTATAGTTTTAATGTTCAATTATTGTTTAAATGGCAGCACTGACGCGATTTTCGCTACGGGTAAAACACTTTCGCCACGGGAAAAATATTTTCGCCACGGTTCTGATAACGGAGAGTTTCGCTTCAAAAAACGAACACAATACGCGGCACTTTCGCTGCATGTATTATAAAAATACATTTAGCTTGGACATTCTCGGCTGTCGTAGTTTTATCATAAAAAATTCTTCTATTTATCTCGTGATTATAAAGGCTTGTGTCGAAAAATGTACCATTATCAATCGATCATGGTCCCAATTTTCGACTTCGATCTCACATCGAGATCGAAGTATCGAAACATCACAAAGCCGCCAGAACTCCTAAATTTAAATACTCCTGGCCACTTTATTAAATTCTAAATTTATTTCTTAAAGTGTAGGCCATCTTTAACCAAATTTTCTTTACGCGTCTGTAAATTGTACTCCGTTATTTCGTGCGATCTATTTTCTGCTTTATTTAATTTATTTAATCCGTTCTATGAATCACCTTTCAAACGTCATGTCAAACATGGAAATCGAAGTAGAAAACGATGTCTCCTCCGATCTGGTTAGTGTTTAGACTATTCAATTTATTAATTTTACGATGTGAATCGTCAAGAGCTCAGATCTCCCAATTTCCTTTTCCTTTCTGGCTGGCTTAGTGATCAAAATCGAAGCTTCGTCCGTATTAAATTGAACCTCGAGTTCACAAATAGATTATTCTAGTTTATGTTATTTTAATTCTAAATTACTAACTATCTCATGATGCTGACGGTAGAATTTTCTTTCTGCCGTTAGGAAACATCAAGACGAAGCCAGCCACCTGATTTAACACTGCGTTTTCCGACGATCGACCAACTATCTCTTAACTTCTAATTTTTCGTATATTTAATTCCACTACGTAATTTCTGTAATTTCGATTCGTCTTTTATACATTATACATTTTCTTCTTTACCCAACCTGTATTGTGCTTATTACTTTGGTAACACTGTGAAATTCTCATCGAATGAGTCGAAACTCGACGCTGCACGCTTCCACATCGAACTCTAAACGCTATCTTTCGAGATTTTCGACACGTAGCAGAGCGTGGTTTAATTCCGCTCTTTCCCTATAGGTGGCCCTAGCATTTAGTATTTTCATTTCTCGTTATTCTTCATCTTCGTTGGTACGTACGCTTCACGTACGCTACGTCGGTCGTATTTCCCTTCTTACATTCACGTATTTCTTCCTTTCCTATCTTCCTTTTCTCGATCTGAGCTTTTAAATTATTGTGTTGTATTTATTATCATGAAATGCATTTATCAATGAATTACGAATTAAACATTTCGTACGTTTACATATTTTATGTAACTCATCTATTTGGCGGAGAATACTCATCTACCAATTCCCATACGGGACAATTTAGGAAAGTTTATATGATCTATAACTAGGTACATACCCACTCGACAATAAATTTAAATCCGCAAAGTCTAAAAGTGGGAAGTTAGAAATCATCTAAACCTTCATCGAACTCTACAATAGAATCAGTCCGGACAACATTTATGTAGTGTATTCATAGAAAAAATCACGAGATCGCGACTCACCAAATATTTCTATAACCGCCACTATTGCTGTGTAACTTGATACTGTCGTAATATATTTTCTTAAAGGGTCTACTTCTCTTCTGAAATGGTTTTGGAGTCGTAGAGAAGAACTTATTTGTCTTCTCTATCAACTACTTACGTACGTTTTTATGGCAAGATTCAAATCACAACGTACGTCATTAATTATTACTCTCAAATTGTTCACTAGTTCAAGGACTGTGGATGTCAAAGAACGAACACCTAAATTACCAGTATGGCACGTTGAGATAATTCAGAGAAGGATTTTCTTGTGATGGTATGGGACATTACCCGAAAATCTTATGATCCTGAATGAACTTAACATTTATTGCTAAGCTCTTACGACAAGCTTAGTAGGAATAATTCCAGTCCGTCCCTACTACACAGGGGCCAATTGTGTTTAGGTCTACGCTATCACAATTGAATAATTTCAGGTAGGAAATATGGTTACTTCATTGTGATCATCCTCGACTTTGCGTCCTAACTTGAGAATGGTTAGGCTCTCCGCGTGTAGTGCGGCGTCTACGGCTTTAAGACGCGAATATTACACGCATATTTAGCTGAATACAGTCATTGTACGACTACAGCTCTCCCTTCAGTCTTGAGCGGGATGCTCTTGAGGAAACAGCCATTGACGACTACTCCTCTTCTATCTGTCGTAAACGAGAGTAATCGGTCTTGAACCATTGATTGTATATAGCCGTAATATACACGACTCCATCTAGGTACCGGATAAATGACAGTACCGGGACTGACAACTGTCACAGAAGGGAAGGTGAGCTGACCTCTCACTATGTCTCATGCGCATAAAGTAGAGTTCTACGGTACTAGTTACATTATACAGCCACAATTTCGAATCTCTTGCCAATCAAGAATTTCTTTCTGTCTTTCAGGACATTGAGCAGCTTCAGGATGCAGTGGAGCTTCTCACGACCAGAACTAAACTTTTAGAAGGGTATGCAAAAAACCCTGACAAGTTGAATGCTTACTGCAGCACCATCTTGCGCGAAGCCGCGACCCTTAGACCGAAGGTCGAAAACTTCACCTTTGAAGAGGAAGACCTCCCAAAAAGGGAAAGATTTCTTAAGCGTATTGCCACTTCCAGACGCACTGCGAATAACTTCTTCATTGCTTCGCAACATTTTGACGCGTCCTCTTCTAAATCTGACAATAAGAACCCGAAAAAATCTTCTACATGTATTATGAAAGTAAAGAACATTACTCCTCCAGTTTTCTCTGGAAATCCTCGCGATTTTCGACATTTTTGGGAAAGTTACAAACTCGCCGTTCACGAGAATCCCGAGTACAATAATCAAGAAAGGTACCTATGTTTATTGACACTCCTTAAAGATGAGCCATTAGCCTTAGTTTCGGGATACACGGCCTCCCCAAAAGCAATGGCCTACTCCGCTTCCGCGGATCTCAGCCTTGTCGACGATAAAGATGAGCGCAACGTTAAAGACGGTTATGACCACGCCATCGAGAAATTTCTCTCGAATTATGGCGATCCAACAAAGTTATGTCAAATTTACAAAGACGAGCTCGAAGCTCTTCCTGACTTTGTTTCCGAACCTTTCACCCACGACCGTTCGAATCTTTTGAAAATCAACGATCTGCTTAACCACCTATACTCCGCAAACCCCAAATTTAGTACCAAAGAGGTGGAAACCACCATTCTCCGGAAATTCTCCAAGGATGTCATTATACTTGCCTACCACAACTTGGAGTCCGAATTTCCCACTCTCGATTTTGAGCTACCTGTGCTCTTGAAGAGAATCGAAAAGACTATCTGGATAGAAGATATTTATAAGTTAAAAACCGGCCGCTCTAAAGAATCTGAATCTTCCTTCCCGGTCAAATCCACCAACTCGTTTGTCAATACCCGAAAAAAGAAAGCGTCCACTCCTCAACGAACTTCCAAACCCAAGGTTCCGAAAACTTCGTCCAAGGATTCCAGCAAAACTCCTGATTTTTCTTGTTTATTTTGTAACGCTCAACATCGCAGTGCCGATTGTCGGAAATTCCCTACTATCGAAAGTCGCAAGAAGAAATTGTTGGAGTTGAAGCGGTGTGTTACCTGCTTCAGCGACCAACACTACTTGAAGGAAGACTGTAAGGAGACGAGAACGTGCCGATTTTGCAAAGAAGATGGACACGCCATGCCAATGTGCATCGCGTTGATCAACAAAAAGAGTGCGGGCAACTCTTCCACGGGTACGTTTCTTGAAACCTTCATTTGCATAATTATAATTAATGGTAAAAGCACTACTGCTCGAGGTTTATTGGACGGAGCTAGCGATACCTCCTATGTTCACAATGGTCTCCTACGCCGTATGGGTGTCAGCGTAGGACGACCCACTTGTATTTTGAATGTAATGTCGTATGGTTCTACTGAACGTACGCCCCAAGAATCTTCTCAATTTCACGCAATTATTGAGAACCATTCAGGCGGAAGGAAATCAATCTCCCTCTTATCCACTCCTTGTATCACTGGTGAAAATCAGTTGACCCCTCATTATTCATTAATGAATACGATATTACCGTCTGACTTACATTATGCTGATCCTTCAGCCTTCAATCCAAAATCAGAACCAATTGAAATACTCATAGGGGCTGATTTCTATTATGATTTTGTACATCTTGCGGGCCATAAAAAATTAGGCCCACGACTTGTGTTACAAAAATCCTTCTTTGGTTGGATCCCTCACGGTAGTATCGAATTACCAACCAAACAAGAACTCGCAGTTTCTATGACTATTTCCTCTTCCACTGAATCTTTTCACCCTAAGGAGGTAAAAGATAACAGTAAAGAAGAACTTTTAAATTCATCAAATATCAAACTATACTGGGACCTCGAAGTTTTGGGTATCCGTCCCGAAGAGAAAGAGATAACTGATGACCTTGTTATGAAACAATTTCGAGAATCATTATACATCGATAATGGACGATATATTGTTTCATGGCCTTGGAAAACTGAAAATTTCAATTTACCAAATATCTATCGCGTAGCTTTTAAAAGACTTCAGAAAATGTTAGAGTCTACTACCCCTGAAATTCTAGGAAAGGCAAACGAAATCATTCAGGGTCAATTCGAGGAAGGTATTATCGAGTTTGCTCCCAAGAAGGCTGGTAAAGTTTGTCATTACCTCCCTTTTCGGCCACTCGTACAAAAAGGCAAAGTACGACTTGTTTACGATGGTTCCGCTGGGAACCCTAGCTTGAATGACCTGATCCATCCAGGTCCTCCCTTGACAAAAAACCTTGTTGGACTTATAATAGGATACCGTTGCAAGTCAGTGTGTACAACATCTGACATTGCAAAGGCATTTCTTCGCGTAGGATTAAACCCCAATGATCGCGACTCTGTACGTTTCTTGTGGGTCAAAGATTATAACAAACCGGTCGAACCAAATAATTTGGTGATTTACCGCTTTGCTAGTACCCCCTTTGGAGTAAATGCTTCGTCATTTTCTCTTAACATGGTCTTACTTGATATCTTCTCAGATCATCAAGATAACCCCTGGTATCAAATTGCTCAAAAATCCTTTTATGTCGACAATTTTCTCACTAGCCTGGATACTCCGGCACAAGCTCTTCAACTTTTTGAAGCAGTTACTGAGAAACTCTCTTCTGTCAATTTCAATCTACGAGATTGGACCTCAAATTCGGAAGAATTTAGAAATTCTATCCCACCTGAGAAATTATCCCAAGAAACATCTCTTTCTGTTCTAGGTCTTGAATGGAATGTCTTACAAGACACCTTTTCTTACAAATTCGATAAATATTCGACTGTCCCAGACACTATGAATTCGACCCTAAGCTGTCTGCAACAGGTATTCGATCCATTGGGTTTTGTAACTCCCTGCCTTGTAGATCTGAAAATGTTCATGCAAGAATGCTGGAAGCTAAACATAACCTGGAAAGAGAAACTTCCTGATGACATGTTAATAAAGTTGAGGAAACTCATGGTTGAGAGAGATGAAATCCTCAACATCTCTTATTCTAGGTACCTATGGCGCACCCCTTCCATCAATCACTCTTTATTCGAGCTTCATACGTTTTGTGATGCGTCCATTAAAGCCTACGGTTGCGCCATATACCTAGTTAGGAAATCCAAATCACGGTTCAACGAATGCACCTTGCTCTACGCCAAGTGCCGAATTGCTCCTGAGAAGAAGAATTCCGAGAAAAGTTCTCAGAATTCGAACACCACTATACCTAGGCTAGAACTCTTAGCAGTCCTCAGCGGACTAAGAGCATCCAAATTTCTAATTCCTCATCTCCTGATGACAATTGAAAGCTCGACGTTATGGACTGACTCAACAACAGTCCTTCAATGGTTAAATTCCTATAAAATTCAACCCCCTTTTGTACAGAACCGGTTGACAGAAATTAGGGAAGCATCTAACATTACTGTTAGATACGTACCTACTCAAGATAATCCTGCAGATATCGTCTCTCGAGGTCAGAAAGCCTCAGTCTTGCAGGAGAATGAGCTTTGGTGGTCCGGCCCTTCATGGCTAATCCATGAACGACTCTGGCCGTCACCGCCACTGAATGCTCCCGCCTATAAGTCCAACCCTAAAACTAATGTAACTTTTGTTACCGTTCGTGAAACGAGTGCAAATCTCATCACTGATGATTTTGAGTTCAGATTCTCTTCATGGGAATCTTACATCAAATACACCTTCCACTCTCTATTATGGAGTATTCGCCGTTTGACTCCTTCAAAAATGGCCTTTCTCCCTTACCCAGACTCGAACCATCGCCGAAGTACTTCTTTTGAAGAAATTACAAAGGAAATATTTCGCAAAAGAGTTAAAAGAGCTCGAAAATCAAGCTCACCCCAAATCTTCTCTGGATCTCTTCTTATCTAAAGATGGATTAATTAGATGTAGAAGTCGTCTCCAATGCGCCTCTCTTGAATGGGACACGGTTCACCCCATCCTCATACCTAGAGAGGACCGAATTACCAAAAGGAAGTGTCAACTTACTTTGGTCTTAATTGACTCTATCCATAGGAAGAGCCACCATTGTGGAGTTTCTCAGACTCTATCCACCCTACGCGAAAAATATTGGATCGTAAAAGCTCGACCACTAGTTAAGAAAGTAATTGCCAACTGCACAGTATGTAGACGTTGGACCGGCGGCCAATACCAACTGCCACCCATGCCTCCTCTACCAGAAGTTCGCCTTGCGGACGTCGCACCATTCTTACATACTGGAGTCGATTGTTTCGGCCCTATTTACATAAGACAAGATGCTCCACTCCTACCAATGAAAACCTTCGTAGTCCTCTTCACGTGCCTTGTCACACGCGGAGTCCACTTAGAACTCCTGCGGAATATGTCAGGAGACGAGTTCCTCCTTGCCTTGATACGGTTTTCATGCCGTCGCCGATTACCAAAGTTCATGATTTCTGACAATGGTACAAACTTTACTTTCGTTCAGCCCCTTGTAGGTAAAAAAGTAAAGTTAACCCAACCGAAAATCGATAACTTCTTCTCCTCGAATCAAATAGAGTGGAATTTCATTCCAGCTCTCTCTCCCTGGTATGGAGGAGCATATGAGAGTATGGTAAAAGTTACCAAAACCTCCCTCCGGAAAGCACTGAGCGTGTATTCCACCCAAATGATCGATTATGTGACTCTACAAACAGCTCTGTGCCAAATAGAAGAAGTAGTCAATAATCGACCTCTTACTTATATTCCATCTGATGAACTAGAGTTCCAGACATTAACGCCTAACCACTTCTTAAAACTCGGAGGATCAAATGTGAATACTTCACTAGAAATCAATATGGAACGACTTCCATCCTCCACTGAGAAGTTAGTGCAAGGCTACAAACGCATTCTCGGACTTGTATCCGACTTTGTAGTAGCCTTCCAAAGTGAATATTTCTCCTTCTTAAAAGAGAAATCTGCTCGCACCCATCGTCATCCTCGAGGCTCACTACCGTTCACCCCAAAAAGTGGTGACGTAGTACTCATTCAAGAGCCGTCTGCCTCCCGAGGATCCTGGCCACACGGCGTTATCCAATCGGTGGACAACCGCGGTGGAAAGGCTATTGTAAAGTCAGTGACTCCCTTTTCTGGTCTCAACCTCCCTCAAGGCCAAAATCGCACCCAAGTTCGCACCAAAGAGTTCACTTGTAACCGACTTTACCCTCTCGAGTTAGCTGAGTCAGATCAGCCAAGACTTTTCCATTAAATATACAGCTCTGAACAAGCACCTACGTCACCCTCCCCTGGGGGGGAGTGTCGAAAAATGTACCATTATCAATCGATCATGGTCCCAATTTTCGACTTCGATCTCACATCGAGATCGAAGTATCGAAACATCACAAAGCCGCCAGAACTCCTAAATTTAAATACTCCTGGCCACTTTATTAAATTCTAAATTTATTTCTTAAAGTGTAGGCCATCTTTAACCAAATTTTCTTTACGCGTCTGTAAATTGTACTCCGTTATTTCGTGCGATCTATTTTCTGCTTTATTTAATTTATTTAATCTGTTCTATGAATCACCTTTCAAACGTCATGTCAAACATGGAAATCGAAGTAGAAAACGATGTCTCCTCCGATCTGGTTAGTGTTTAGACTATTCAATTTATTAATTTTACGATGTGAATCGTCAAGAGCTCAGATCTCCCAATTTCCTTTTCCTTTCTGGCTGGCTTAGTGATCAAAATCGAAGCTTCGTCCGTATTAAATTGAACCTCGAGTTCACAAATAGATTATTCTAGTTTATGTTATTTTAATTCTAAATTACTAACTATCTCATGATGCTGACGGTAGAATTTTCTTTCTGCCGTTAGGAAACATCAAGACGAAGCCAGCCACCTGATTTAACACTGCGTTTTCCGACGATCGACCAACTATCTCTTAACTTCTAATTTTTCGTATATTTAATTCCACTACGTAATTTCTGTAATTTCGATTCGTCTTTTATACATTATACATTTTCTTCTTTACCCAACCTGTATTGTGCTTATTACTTTGGTAACACTGTGAAATTCTCATCGAATGAGTCGAACTCTAAACGCTATCTTTCGAGATTTTCGACAGCTTGTGTTGATTGATTTCGTGAAATAAAATTTGCATTATGGGAGAGAAAATTGTAAAAATATTGTCGATATGTTCAAACTAGAGGTAAAATTTGAAGGTAACATTTTGTTCTGTGAAATCTTCCAGTAGAATATTCTGAAGATAAAATTAAACCTTTTCATCTTTCTGTAGCCAAAGTCGTTAAAGAGTCCTTGAAACATTTGGTACGTAATTTAAAGAATCAGTAAATCTTATCCTCCCGAATGGATCATGTTAAAACAACTACGAATTGTATTATTTGTTGAATTACGTAGCACGAGAAATAAAAACTGGGTGGTTTAATTGATAGGAAAAGCCTCCGTGATAACGAAAGCGAAAAAAAATCCTCTGAGGAGATAACTTTTGAATGTTCGTTGATCGGATTGCATCAAAAGAAAAAAAAAAAAAATTGAAAGAAAAGAAAAACAATGATTGAGTTTGCTAATGAAGTAGGATAATACCTACAGCACCTACAAAGTCATCACAAATAAGATTTTCGTTTTTTTTTTTTTGATAAAATCTGATTTTGTGAAAACTGAGAACTTCTTAGATAAAATTTAAAATTGAGCTACCATAGTAAAGTCCTTCGAAACTAACACGTATTTATTATCATTTCTTTTCTGTACAAAAATCGACAAAACGTAACAAAATATTGGTCGAAATTATTGCTATTTTCCTTTTTCTTCTTTCTTTTTCTTGAAAAATTCTTCTCGAGAGCTTTGAAACTGTACGCCTAATCTTTTCAGTTCTTTTTTATCCGGAAGTTTCGGAGGTTCCCATTTGTTAGAAACATCGATATACTCGCCATCTGGATTGAAATAATTTTGAATGGGCGGCGTTTGCGTAACGCCCATAGCTTTAAATGGTAAAAATGTTTCGTCAATCTGAAAAAGTAGTTCGAAAAGGTTCATTCAAGATTCAAGAGGCGAAAAAGATATGGTTTCGAACACAAACAAACCTGGATAGCTTTTTTGTATAGTTCGGGCGATTCTTTCAACAATTCTTCTAGAGCTCGATGCTGCGTATATTCAATTCGATCTATAAGTTGTAAATCTTTAGCGTGTTGTTTAGTCTTGTAGGCTGTCCAGTGTCGAAGGAGCTCTTCCCGTTCTTCCAACTTTTCAACGGGAACGGGTTTTCTTTCTCGCGTATATAATCTACAAAAAAAAAAAAAAAAAGAATTTGTATTATTCAGAAAGCCATCGCGTGGTGGGATGGAGAAAAAATAAAGAATTGTTCGCTTACTCTCGATTGTCGACTATCTTGTACGGGATATCCAACTCTTCCAAAGGCTTCAGTTGTTTCTCTAATTTCATTAATCGTCTACACTCTCTCCATATCCTCTTTCGTTTCTTTTCAATCTTAAGTTTTACCAAAGCTGGATCGCCGGCCTTTTTTTTCTTCTGCGGTAATGCCCTATGATTAAATTGTGCCGGAATTAGACATAATTCGGCCTCAACTGATACCAATACGAAAGAAGAAGAAATAAGTCATAGCAAACTTACTGCAGAGCCATTGTTGTCCTCATCCATAGCGGTTGAGTGAACGTTGAGAAAGATGATGATTTTATATTAAATGTGGACCTAAAAGCAAAAATCAAAGTGAAATGCCGCATCTAGGTAGGTATATCAACGAATGTCGTTTCTGTGCTCAACACTTACTTTCCAAAAGAGGAAGCGAGACGATTAGCAAACCCGAGCATACTAAATCTCACCAACGTCGAAACTGAGATAGAATTGAATAATTTATTCTTTTAATTTCATTTAAAATTCTCTCTTTTCCAAACGAAGATTTCTACACTAATAAATTCACGATCACGAAGGGAAGGAAAAAGTGATAATAATTATTTTTCTTTGATAGGACTTCATCCATGTTTGATGCTGTAAGAGCTGCAAGCTGTAAAAACTGCCAGTTAGTAATGAAACCAAGAACCAAGATGGTGGTTCAACATACCTCTATTTAGTTCGATTCGAATATTATATGATTTTGATAAGAAAAATAATAATAATATTATCATGGAAAATTATAAAGCTGAGGTAACGAAGCAGGCTTAACTTACTGCCTCTGGCCGGTTTTCGTTTACGTTAATATTTTCATTCATTTCGATAAATAGTCTTTACACAGGTGACAGGTCATTATGGTCCGTGAATTGAATCCAAAATTGATATTGTCCTTCCTGTTATTTCATTTTTGTTGAAGACGCTCTTCTTTTGAAGATCTAACAAATTCACTCTAAGAACATCCATATAACATCCTCGGCTAGTGTTTCAATTATGGACGTGGTAAAAAAGCATCTTCGTGTTCCTTCTGCACGAAACACCACATTTCTTCGTGATTCTCGACGCTTTCAGACCGGCCAACTTTGAGTATCGAACGTCTTCAGAGAAGTGAATTTAATTATCGTTTTTACCCGGTACTTTACTTGATGTTGGAAGAGTATCAACTGATATGAAGAAAGATAAGTCTGTAGAAGTATCCCGAGCTTATAAACTGTAAGTCTAACATTTTCAAACTGTGTTTCTCCAAGTTCGTCAGTAAATTTCCGAATTGACTTTTCAGATCTCATCAATTGCTGAGCATAACCGGTATCAGTTTTCAACGGAAAAGTATCATTGTAAGTTCGTTCATAATGACTGTACTCTGGTATTCATCTGTTGGTTTACTCTTTTAACGTAAATCGGTTTACAGGGATTGGTAAAATTAACGCTTTTGCCTCTTCGAGAGAACATAAGATACGTGAAGTTGAATGCTAAACAATGTCGTATTTATCGAATTACGTTAAACGATAATATTGAGGTTCCGTTCGAGTATTACGATCCTCTGCTTGAGATATACCAGGAAAACGAACACGAGTAATTATTTCTTCAAATGCTTGAAAATTTCCTCACGAGAGTTCTTTTAAAAATTGAAACTGTTGCATGTATTTTAGACGTTCATTGAAAAAATTCTCGAGTGTTCATCTCACTGCTGCTCAATCAGTCGATCCTGACCACGATGGTGGTGAACTGCTCATCACAATTCCATCAGAACTTGCCGCTGAGCACATTATTCCGGACAAATTCTTCGACATCACTGTTGAATATTCTATCGAAGAACCGGTTGGCGGTTTGCATTTCGTCATCCCAGAATGTGAGGGATCTTACGCCGAAGTACGTTCACATAGCTTACCAATGCTCAATTATTTTCTTCTTTGAATTTCAATTTGATGGGTAGTTTGGGGATCTTGTCAGACGAATGAAAAATTATTGTAGTAAATTTTCAAAATTTCATCGAGATAAAAGAAAGTTGACAATGATGTCATCATATCCTGTTTCAACATTCAGCCTTGTCTAATCAACCATCATATCGATTCTCCTTCTCTAATTTCTTCTCTCGTGAAATAAAACGGTCTTTAAATTTGATTTGAATTTGATATTTTTCGATTGTTAGGAAGAACTACACGATTATTTAGTATTTTGAATCTTCAATTCTTGCAGAAAAGCGCTCATGTGTACACAAATTGTCATGGGAATTCGTCGCGTCTCTGGTTCCCGTGTATCGATTCGTTTTCGGAACCCTGCACTTGGGACTTGGAGTTTACGGTTGATGCGGACATGATGGCAGTATCGTGTGGCGATTTAGTCGAAGTTCTGTACACACCAGATATGCGACGAAAAACGTTTTTATACACATTAAATACCCCTGCGTCAGCGCCTACGATCGCTCTCGCTGTTGGGTAAGAATATTATGATCTGTTTCTTCTTCTCTTCTGTAACCTATTTTGATTGTTTACTTCAAGTAATCCTGTGTCTTTACAGTCCTTTTGAAGTTTTCGTTCACCCGTCGATGCATGAAGTCACTCATTTGTGTCTACCCGGGCTTTTAGATAATTTAAAACATTCCGTTCGGAACGTGCATGAAGCGTTTGAATTTTTCGAAGAGACTCTATCTAACCGTTACCCTTATACTTGTTACAAGCAAGTATTCGTCGACGAAACAACTCAAGATGTATCGGCGTATGCATCCTTCAGCATTATGAGGTTGGTTTGTAGTCATTGTTTAATCCAAAACTGAATCACTGCTCTGTGTGAATTGATGTGCAAAATTTTTTGTTGGCAGCATTAATTTATTGTATCCTAGTCAAATAATAGATCAAGTTTATATTTCGCGCAAAGCTATGGCTTTGGCGATCGCTGAACAATTCTTCGGTTGTTTTATTTCGCGTCAAAGTTGGTCCGATTGGTGGCTGACCAATGGAATTTCCACTTATTTGTGTGGGTTGTATGCGAGGAAGTGTTTTGGTCTAAACGCGCACAGAGAATGGATACACATGGTACGTAAAAGTGATTTTTATACATTGTACAATCCTCGTGAAATAATTTGGATTTTTTATTAAACTGGTACGACTTCTTAGGAATTACACGAAGTAATGAAATACGAAGACTCTTATGGAGGCATTATCATGGATCCTAGTCAACCATCCAGTGGTCATCATTCACACAACAGTAAATCAAATCCTAATTTCCATTTTCCATTACAAAGTACAGACACAATGTCGCCTAAATACTTGGATATGATGCGTAAGAAAGCTCACTTATTCATGCGTATGCTGGAAAATAGAATCGGTTTCGAGATGCTGTTACAAGTAAATGAAAATTCGGCTTCTGATACTAATAATGCGGATTTCTTAATGAACGTTGTATACCATCAACTCTTATATTTTAGGTGTTCAACAAGCAGCTGTTTTTGGCTTCAAATGCATCTCAAACTAAAATAACCGGAGGCCTCTGGTCTCATATGCTCATTAGTACCAATGTATTCACAAAAGCGATATTTACGGTCACCGGCAAAGATATGACCGTTTTTGTAGATCAGTGGGTGCGCGCAGGAGGTCACGCAAAACTCCATCTCGCGTGTGCCTTCAACAGAAAAAGGTTTGTACTTCTTTTCATGTCAGTTTGTCGTCATTCAAGCAATATTATTCAGCTTCATATTTTGTATCTTGATTTAGGAATACTTTAGAAATAGAAATCCGACAAGACAAAACTCACCAACCTGGCGTTCACAAGTATGTAGGTCCCCTCACAATTCTGGTCCAGGAATTGGATGGCGCGTTCCGTCATTCACTTATGGTAGAGAGCACTGTTTGCAAACACGACATAACTTGTCATTCAAAAAGTAGGCGAAATAAGAAGAAAAAGATTCCTCTGAGTACGGGTGAAGAAGTAGATATGGATTTGAGTATTATGGAGTAGGTATTCGTGATTTTGTTGGATAGTTTTACGTCGTAATTGAATCTAACCATTCCATTCCTATAACTGTAGTTCGGATTCACCGGTATTGTGGGTAAGACTCGATCCGGACATAACTTTGTTGCGTGAAATTACCACTGACCAACCTGACTACCAGTGGCAGTACCAACTGAAACACGAACGTGACGTCTCTGCTCAGTTTGACGCTATCACTGCTCTAGAAGCATTTGCATCCCCGGCAACGCGCGCTTCACTGACTGAGATTATTGAAAATGAAAATATTTATGTGAATGTGCGATGTAAAGCCACTCACTGCTTGACGAAGGTAAGCCGTTGGTCGTTTCGAGTTTCTAAATGATCTTCGACGTAAATTTCAGAGTATTTTTATGTCCTTCAGGTAGCTAACGCGATGGTCACAAGTTGGGTCGGACCACCAGCGATGTTGGCCATTTTCAAAAAAATGTTCGGATCGTATTCATGTCCTCATATAATCAAACAAAATAATTTTACCAATTTACAGCATTATTTTCTGCAGAAGGTTCGTACCCTGAATTTACCTTGGAGCTTTATGATGACATTTTCCGTCGTTCTAACCTTGATTTCGTTTTTTTTTTTTTTTTTTTTTTATTTCAGACTATTCCTGTTGCTATGGCTGGTTTGCGTAATGCTCACGGACTATGTCCGCCAGAAGTACTACGGTTTTTGCTAGATCTATTCAAGTACAACGACAACAGTAAAAATAGATTTTCGGATAATTACTATCGCGCGGCTTTAATCGACGCTTTAGCTGCTACGGTCACTCCCGTCATCTCCATCGTCAACCCGCAAGGGTATGTATTTGATAGATTGCCCTGTTGAGCATTTTCTCCTTTCTGCGAGATCTTCATGATTATTTTTCATTTCCTTCCTCTAGGTCAGCGATTACGGCAGATTCATTGTCAGCGGAAACAAAACTAGTTCTCGAGGAAGTAACTCGTTGTCTCAATCTGGAGAAAATGCTACCGACGTACAAGCTCACAGTTACCGTATCTTGTCTGAGGGCTATTCGTACTCTGCAGAAGTTCTGCCATTTACCTAACAATCCAGCAGTTTTCAGGTCATACGCGGCATACGGTCATTTCGTGGGTAAGTTTGAAATTGAGAAAAGGTTACGTCGAGTTGAAAGCTATTAGGATTGTTAATATAACCATGTTTCCTAGACGTAAGACTGTGCGCGCTCGAAGCTCTGGTTGACTTCACTCGATTAGATGGTAAATGGCCGGATCTCGAATTCTTACTCGATATCATGACTCATGATCCACATCCAGGAGTGCGGCATGCGCTGGTTGCTATGCTGATCAGCAATCCGCCCTTCCAAAGCAGCATTGATACGCCTAGTAGACATAGATTGGACAAAGAGGATCTTGTACATAAACTGTGGTTAACTTTCAAGTGAGTAATCCAGTACAGGAAGCTCGCTTCTAGAAGTCAATCACTGACTTGGCATTCTTCTTATAGCGGATCGATGTCTCACGATTCAAAAATGCGATGTAGTTTGGTTGATTTGTATCATACCTTGTACGGAAGTCTTCAACCTACCTGTTTGCCTACGTCCGAATTATGCGCTCTGTATACCCCGAAAAAGGAGACTGACGTGAGTATTTTACGGCAGGGTAGGATAGATTTACTGCTTCGTATTAATTACTATGTTTGTATTTTTCAAATCAGAATTCTAAATTCGATATGGGATTGGATCAAATGGATTATTTGGATCCAGACGGATTGGCAAATGGTATTCGAAGGCAATATTCATCGCAAGATAGCGAATCGGATGTGATAGCTCCCGACGAATTAGGAGTAGCTACCGTTGAAGTTGTTGCTGCCGGGGTTGACGACGGAGTGAAGCGGATAAAGGTATAATGCTTTGAATTTCTTTGGTTCTTTTGGATGCGTAACGGTTGTAAACGGCAAACCAATTCAAATGCGGGGTTGGCCTCAACTTGCTAAACGTGCTTTGATTGTGCAGTAAATGCAATTCAACGTTTTTGACATGTTTCATGTCTTTTCTCTACCCCCTAATTCTTGAAAATTGTCCGGGCGTCCGGGCGTCTGGCAGTGACCTTGGGAGTTAGAAGAATTTTGGTAAAAAAAAAAAGAAATAATAGAAGAAAAATGAAATAGAATAAAATAAAAATAAAAATGAAAATAAAAATGAAAAATGAATAAAATAAAAAATAAATAAATAAAATAAAAATAAAAATAAAAATAAAAATATTAAATGTATAAAATAGATAAAATAGATTAAAAAATAAATAATAAATAAAAAATAAATAAATAAATGAAATAATAAAAATAAAATTAAAAATAAAATTGGATTAAATTGAATTGAAAATAAAAATAAATGTCTGGGTGGTCATTGAGAAATTTGCGAGTATCATCCTCTGTCTCAAAAAAAAAAAAATCATAGAAAAAAATTGAATCAAAAAATAAAATAAAATAAAATATAAATAAAATCAAGAATAATTATGAAAAATCTCATCAGCTTGAAATATACTAAAGTAGACTTGTACTAGACCAAGAAGCGGGACAAACGAGCGGAGC
This sequence comes from Aspidiotus destructor, assembly GCA_035079395.1. Taxonomy (NCBI): domain Eukaryota; kingdom Metazoa; phylum Arthropoda; class Insecta; order Hemiptera; family Diaspididae; genus Aspidiotus; species Aspidiotus destructor. Next base: position 3,097,692 of record JAVHKZ010000017.1, on the reverse strand, counting down.
GAGTGAGGCCCAGTAATCTCACATGTTTCATGTCTTTTTTCTACCCCTAATTCTTGAAAATTAAACGGGCGTCCGGCAGTGATTTTGGGACTTGAAAGAATTTTGGTAAAAAAAAAGAAACAATAGAAGAAAAATAAAAATAAAAATGAAAAATAAATAAAATAAGTATAAAATGAATAAATGAATAAGTGGAAAAATAGAATAAATAATAAATAAAAAATAAATAAAATAAAATTTGCGAGTATCATCCTCTCTCAAAAAAAAAAAAAAAATAATAGAAAAAAATTAAATCAAGAAATAAAATAAAATAAAATATAAATAAAATCAAGAATAATTATGAAAAATCTCATCAGCCTGAAATATACTAAAGTAGACTTGTACTGGACCAAGAAGCGGGACGAACGAGCGGAGCGAATGAGGCCCAGTATTCTCATCAGCCTGAAATATTCCAAAGTAGACTTATACTACATCGAGCGAGTGCCGCGAGTGAGTCCCAGAAAAGAGTCAGCCTAAAATACTCTAAAGTAGACTTATACTAGAACAAGAAGCTGGAAATTTCGGAAATTTTTGAACTATGAAGAGCTGAAGACGACTGGCAAAAAGACATGAAACATGATCTTTATATTTTTGGCAACGCCAAGAAGTCCTTTATCTTTTCAAATTTTTACTGTCTCGTGTGGCTAATTTTGTGTGCATGTAATAACGTTTGAACAAATTGTTTATCGTTTCCATAATATTTTTTTAAAGTGCATCACATTTTTCAATTGTTCAAAGTTAACTTTTATCGTTCAATTTTTTTGTTTGTCACTTTAAATATAGTTTATGATACTTTTTAGAAGTTTTTTATCAAAAATTTATCGTTTATTGACCCTATTATATTGTGCCCTTAAAATCACACCCTTTGTTTAGTAGTAATTTTTTGAAGACATCAATTATTTACCTTGTCTTAATCCAACCAAAACTTTGGTCTAAAATACTGTAGCAAAATCTGCGTCTTGAGTAGTGTAGTTTCAACCTGATCAATATTTCTTAATGTTTCTTCGTAGGCTGAACCAGATGAAGTATCCGATATTGCAACTCCAATGGATGTTGACATTGTGGAGACAAAAGAATTTAAACCGTCAGATTTAGTCGCACAAGCTGCAGATTGTGTGAGTGCGTTTGTAAAAGATGAAATCAAAACCGAGCTCGTACCCTCAACTAGTACCTCAAGCGCCGGAGAAAAGAGTCGATGTAAACGTCATCATCATTCTCATCACCACGGTCATCGTCATCACCGAAAGACGAGCAGTGATCCTTCAAAGGCGAGTTCATCGTTGAGATAATTAATAATCGTTTTGAATTGAACATTTTAGTCTCGAAATTGATGAAAATTAGGAATAAGAATTATATTATCAGGAACTCGAGTTGTGATAAAAATGTCCGAAATTCTGCGGCAGAAACAAACTTTTCGTCCGTACCAATCGGTTTCAAATTTTGCATGATCGTCATAACCACTTATGTTTACTACGCTTTTACGTTTCAGCTCAATCGATTTTATACTACAACTACTTTCGATTTGAATTCAATATGTGTTTTCTTCTTTTACAGATGAAAAAGAAGAAGAAAGATAAGAAAAAACATAAACACAAACACAAACACAAACACGATCATCAAAAAAAAGACGAAAGTAAAGAATCGTCGAGCACGTCAACTAAGATACCTAAGGTGAAAGAAGAAACGGATACCGGAAATTTGAGTTCCAGATCTTCTAGTCCGAGTGAAGATGAAATGTGATACAATAGTTTTGATTTAATAAGAGTATTTTGTATGTTGCACTGTAGAGAGATTATTAATTTTTTGTGACAATAATATGGTGTACATAGTAATTTATAATTCATTTTTTCATATTGTTTTGTAATGAAAATGATTATTTTCTTTGGATTCACTGTACCAAAATATTAAATACGTTCTTTAGAATTGATTTTACTGTAAAAATACTTTTTCAAGGTTAGGGGTTTTCAATTAGAAGATTCATTCATCAATACAGAAATATTGTGAAAGTAAAGATATCGTCAGATTTTGAAGAATGACTGCTCATGATCAGTGGTCTTGATGAGTATGTCGTGAGACGCCTTGAATTTACAAAGTCGAGAAAGAAAGAAAAAAAGTAAAAACTATTCGCGATCCTATAAATAGCACTGCTATTTCCGACAGAAGCAGAACTGAAGTCAGTTTTTTCTTGTACGTATTGAGTGGCGTGAGACAAGTGTACGATCGTGAAAGGAAGAGAGTGAAGCAAAAAATTGAATTATGATAAAAATAATACTTGTGCCTTTACCGACTTCAGCGTTGAATATGTTTGAATCTCTCTGTTGATTAGCTTAGGCACCTGAACGTTTGTTCATTTTTTGCGATTGCTGCCTATATTTTAATTGCATGAGCTCAATAGTCGTAAATATTAAGAGACGGTGGTGCCCATTTGTTACAATTTTCGACAACACGTTGGGCGCGCTAATTTTTCGGCAAGTTTCTAATCGAGAATGAGTTACGTACTCATATTCGGTTTATTTGATAATGTACCGGGGTATCTCTACAAAACGTTAACGGCAATAAATTCCAACTTTTCGTTCGAACGCGCCTTCATAATTCACTGTTAAAATCAATTAACGAGGAGTGCAATGACGTAAAAAGAGTTTCATTTTCCCAGCTTCGCTATTCCTATATTACTGTTTTGTTATGTGGTCTTAGAGGAAGTTAATTTTATTTTGCCATTCGATGATGTTACGTTGCTTTTACGTAAAGTTACGGGCTACATCAACATTTTTGGCATGTACAGTACATATTTAACGGATAAGCCTGTAATTTGGCAAACAAAGACACATTCCCTCTCGATATTTTTCTCCTTTCGTATTGTTTCCCCAGTTGTTCCGTTCTTCTGCTGTCTTCACCGTCTCGGACTTACTTGAGGAAAAAAATTAAAGATGCCCTCGTTTTATTACTGTACGGTACCTACTTCAAAAATTACACCACACGTGTACATGAGGCCTACTAACATAGTCCGTGTATCGTCATGTGTCATCTTCTGTCTACTTCGAATTACCTAACCGTGTTTTCATCTAGAAAAGACGTGGCCGTAGATATATTGTAGGTGTACTACGTATTTATGCAACAAATTTATTTCCTATGACAAATGACAATGATCGGCGAGTAGGTACCTTACAAAATATATGAAAAATATTCATCGTGTCAAGTACAATTTTCATAGGCCTATTTTCTTAGTTGTCCTGAAGACGTTCTGTTGTAGATCTTCTAATTTATTTGATATACTTTTGAATAGTCTCCATGATCGATTGAGGAAGGCAAGTATTTCTACCTTCTTACTTGCCCGAGGCTTTCTTTTCTGAAGTAACACTCAAATCATGGATGAAAAACTTCTTGCGTCAATTGTTCATGTTAAGGAATCTCTTTCGTGAGGGTACATACCTATACATGTTGTAAACGTCCGCATCGAATTTTGAATTGAGCTCGATCTATTATGTAGGTTTATATTCCCTTTATTGCACATTTCTATTATAAGTTAACTATAGCAAAACCAATCGTTGAGCAGAGAATCTCACAATTAATGTTCTTCGGAGAGCATAGGTAGGTAGTCTTGTTTCACGCGTGCACTTAGGTATACCCACCTTTTTTTTTTTTTTTGGTGGGGAGGAGGAGGTTATTTCATAGTCCGAAAATATTTCTAATGTCTTTATATCGGTAGTTATATTACTGCGCGGGGATACAGAGTATTTCATCAGAAGAAGAAAAAATGATAAAAAATGTAAACTCGTGAGGCAACTGATCAAATAAAGTTTTTCGGTTCAACTTCAAGAGTAGGAAAATTTCAATTTGTTGTTTTCTGAAAAATAATACCTAGCTAATAATTTCCTAGTATTCGTGAAGATGGTGTTGATCGAAAATTTCTTTACTTTTTCCTTCCCTTCATTCATGTTTGTTCATTTACTTGGACTGGTAATTGGAGGTAGTGAAGATGAGACATATGTATTCGATGCAGAAAAAAATGTACCAATCAATTACAGTAAGTTCTTATGAAATCTAGCATCAACAACTTCGAAGGTTCACACTAAATATGCACTGGAGAAATTATTTTCCTTACTTTTTGCGACTAGAAGTGTGTACTTTCCAACACATTTGAAATAGCTGGTAACTTTACATGAACACTGGACTAAAGTGATCTCAAGTATGAAGGGAGTTTGTGAAACTTTTTGAAGAGGTAAAATATTTCAGAAGCCAAAGTTGAAGATGAGGATGATTAAAATTTTAAATCCTCGCAAGAACGTATAGCTGTGCAGCATCTTATTATATTCGATCGATGGAACTACCCAGCTAGAGTATTCAAGGTAGTGCTTCCAGAAGTGAATAGTAGCGGCTACTACCATTCTAATAATACGATCAATTTTCGAGTAAATCATTATATCTTCATACTTGTGCTGGTAAAAAGAAAATAATGGTGAAATAGCAGTATTCACTACTAGTAATACTCTTGGTTGTGTTTGGTAGCGCTTACTGTTGGATGTTGGTGCTCCCTTATACTTTACTAGCTGCACATCTAGATGCAAGAAGGTAAATCATACTGCTAGGCGTAGAAATAGGTGTGTTTGGTAGTGCTCACTGATAGGAGTTGGTGCTCTCATATTGCTACTATGTAGTTGTACACCTAGATGCAAGATGGTAAATTGTACTTTTAGGTGTACAAATAGGTGTGATTGGTAGGGCATTCAAAAATGAAAACTAATTCGTGCAATTATTATTAAAGAAAATAAATAAAAATAGGGATTAGGCTATAGTTCAAATAATTTCTCATATTTGATTTTGTAAAATTAATTCGTTATTAAATTTATTTTTTAAGATAAATTTAATTATTAAAATTAAAATAAAAATAATATTAACTAATATAATTGATATGAAATTATAAAATAAATTAATTTTGATTATATTAATTGAATTAGGATTTTGAAAATTGAACGCGTCTCCGGAAGAAGGGCCCAACTTGAAAAAACCTGTTTTGAGAAAAACGTGCTTAAAGATTCAAAACGCTACCCCGAGAAAACTATGGCTCCTGGCGGATTGATTGATGAATGAAATGAAAGAGTGTACACTCTAAATTCAAAATCAAAATAGAAAATGGAACTTGCATCAAGTTATTGACCATATATATGGACCTGAAAAGTGCCAAAGTTAGGCCATTTTTCAAACGACTTTTTTTTTTTGTTATTTTTGCGATAAAATCTCTCTCTGAAGTGACAAAATGCAAATTTTTCATGTGAATTTATTATTTGGCCAAATGACAATGATGATATACAAAAATGGGAAGAAAAAAAATGGGTGAAAAAATTTTCATAATGCTTTTTTGGGACGACATCTTTATTTTCTAGTTTTCTAGTTTTACAGTAGATATTAGAGCAACGACGCTGTGATTGGTTCTTGAGGATGCAAAATCAGGTGGACAATGACTTTTCATTGATTCCTCAGGACGACCAGTTCATTTTGGAGAGCTATTGACCAGTTGGACTTCACTGCAAATAGTTTTCTCTTCCTCTTTCCTTCCTAACTCTATTTTTTTCACTACAGGCTAATCTTTAAACCCCTCTTTACTCCTGTTTTACGATAGATAGCGCTTTGTAATTTTACATCGTGATAAAAAAATGAGTGTAGAGTGAGTAACAAAAAGCAAAAAAACAAAAAAGGGCTCAAGTCAAGTTAGGCCCTTTTTCTGGAGACGCGTTCAATTTAAATTTACTCCTGTATCTTCTGTAATTTATATAAATTTTTCTTTATTAATATTTATAATTAGAGGTTTATTATCTTTATTGAGAAATTCATTTAATTATTATTCATTTAAAATTGGATATAAGTAAAAATGGAATTGAAATAAAATTAAATATTATAATATTCAATTAAATTAATTAATATAATATTTATAATAATATAACTAGTAAAAAAAAATTGAGGAAATATTAGAATTAAAATTCATTATTATTAAAATTCAACTAAATATAAATTTTTAAAAATTTATTAATATAAAATTACATTTAACTTCCGATTAAAAAATTCAATAAAAATAATATTCTTCCTAATTTTTTGAATTTTTTAAATTTAAATTGTATTAATTTATTTAAGAAGTATTTAATTTTGAAATTAATAATAATTATTATATCAGTAAAAATAGAAAACGAATAATAAAATTTACTGATGTATTATTTTGATTAACTAGAGGTGGGTATAAAGCTCATCCAGTATTAATGATGTTGGAAATTGATAATTATTAATAATAATGAAGGAAGTCAATTATTAGAATCAATTATAAAATAAAATATGATAAATAAGTTTAAATTATTGGTTAAAATTTTATTTATTTAATAAATTATTCACAATAATTCAATTGATTAAAAATAATTATAATTTTAAAGAAATTAATTTTATAATTAATCTAGAAAATTATAAAATTAATTAAAATTGAGATATCACCTATTTGATTGAATATTTTGAATTAGAATATTCATTTTTATATTCATTATTATTATTTATTATTTATTGATTTTATTAATTTAAATAACAATTTTTTTTTTATCAATTTAGTATTTATTTATACTTTTTTTTTTTTTTGGTACAACAATAGAAATCTCAAATGAAGTCACTTTGCCTACAAAAAATACATTGATATTTACCATTATACAATACAGTTTCAATAGCGTGTTAAATGTAGCACGGTGGCGTAGAGATTGGGAACTTGAGTTGGCGGTAGGGCTAGATTAGGCAGTTCGAGGTTCGATACCTCATGAATCCTTGACTAAATGAAGTCCCGGAACGAGTTTTTATCTCGTTTAAATTTTTTTTCACATATTTTCTACTACCAAATATTCATTTTTAGAGAAATTGTGCAAGATTCTTTAAATTAAATTATTACGCAATCGCAATCATTACAATTGTTCAAAAATTGTATAGCAGTACACTATGGTGTGCTACTAATTTTGAAAAAGGGTAGTAGTGAGTTGGTAGTAGGTAATACTAGCCGTACCACTATAAGTACTACTATATGTATAATAGGGTAGTACTACTATGTTTCCAGTCCCAGCCCTACCATTTCTATTACTAGTAGTGAAAATAGTAGCAAATTTTAAAAAATAATAGTGATTTTTCCAGCTGGGTAAGGCTATTTCATTTCTTATTAAGAGATTCAATTTTCAAAAATTTAGATATAGCAAGAAACAAAATAGTGTCCAGTATGTATACTTTAGGCAGTCTGAAAGAGTAGAAAGGAGACAAGTAGTAGGATTTTTGTTTTTTTAAATCAACTTCTCTAACTTGCAAAAAAGAGCGGTAGATAACTTATCTGGACTCTTTATTTCTAGGATGTCATAGGGGAAGAGGAAAGAATCCGTTCGACCGTGTATCGTTGAGGGCTGTAAAATTATTTTTTGGCCGCGAATCATACAGTAGTACAGATGAGCTACCTACCTGCGAACTTGGAGTAGGGTTTGCACGCGAACGCTGCCTTAAATCAATTTTTGGAGATGGAAATTGTTTGTTTCGCGCTATTTCCTATTGTATGTTTAAGACCGAGAATTATTACTGGAGCGTCCGCGAAACAATCGTCGATCATGTTGTGAAAAACTGGGACGCCATATACGGCGAATTTATCATTGGTAGTGGCATTTACCCTATACCTATTGATGATCCTCAGACATATAAAAGCTACATGATCATGGATCGAACATGGGGCGCTGAAGTTGAATTAGAAGCTGCTACCCGTGCTTATGACATCTGTATCCAGATTTTTGATGAAAGAGATATGAGTTATTACCGAAAAGGAGATGAGAAAAAAACAATATTTGCTCTACATTTTTCCGGTAGAGGTGATTTTGCTCACTATAACGTGGTAGAAGATGTACCGGTACCATGTGTCGCAACGCCCAAACCACTGAAAGTTAAGAATGTACCGACTAAAAAACGCTCAAAGGTAAATGGAAGGAAACGGATAAAAGATGTCAACAGCCACGAACACATGTGGCATAGAAGATCACCATTGATGGTCGAGGTAGGAACATCCTCCTAAATTTCAACTGCAACGGATTTATCATACTGCCTCAAGAATTCCTATCTTTTGACAAAGGGTGAATATTTAGTCTTATTTACAACTATGATACTAAGGTGTTTCTTTCCAAATAAATTGAAAGCCCACTTCAACGAAATCATGAGATGAAAAAATTCGGAGTCCAAGATTCATCAAGCTATGAATGAGACTTCTTTACAGTTTTGTACTGAGAAACATAGCGGAGGATCTAGACAGGCAAAAGAGGACTAAAATTGATTTGTATAAAATGATGGGAACCATGTATGATAGAAGGCCGAGATAAGTAATACCTAGGTATGGATAAAATAAAGAAAGAAGTGAGGCGCGCTCTTCCCGCACTAAAATTCAGAATTTCGATCTCAGTCCGATGAATGGGCACGAGCTGCTTGAAGTGTTTTTTGGTTTTTGAACTGCTGGCGATCAGCTGATCTCCCAGATCAAAAATCGGCTTTTGAATTGCAATTGAGCTGCTAAACTTCTTCAGCTTATCAGCTCTTCTCGAAATTGCGGTCATTTTTACATCAATGGTACGTGGAATATAAGGAAAAGGAAAGAATTATAAGATTTGAGAAAGTAGGAACTTTCTTTCACGCATGAAAAATACACTATTTTCTAAAGTAAGTTGAAGAGAACGTCTTTTGACGTCCACAAACTATACACGTAAGAAGTAGTTTTTAAAAATATATATAATCTTTCCCAGAACCTCCGAAACATTGAATCAACTCACATGTAGATGAAAATTCTAAAAAGTACACAATTCGGCTTCTTGTCAGCGAGATTACAAAAAAAAGATACAGATTTTTGAACATACTGGTGATATTGATGAGTCAAAGATCCAAAATTTTAGAGCGTGAATTCAATAGCTTATGAAAAGGATGAATAAGAGAAAAGCGGTAGCGGATAGCATTAAATGATGCTCCAATTCATGGTGATGATCAAGAATGAATTAGAGGAGCGAGAGATGGTGAGAATATTTGAGTGTTATTGAAAGAACGATTTATAGAATAAGTTGAAGTTCGGATGAAGATAGGTTCTAAGCGCAATGCCTCAACCTAACCTTGCACGTAGAGGTGAGTGTTGCTTATATACGGCTACCTACGTAAGCACTTTTTTTTCTCTCTTTTTACTAGGCCTGTTGTTTTTTTTCCAAAACTTTCTTAGAGTAGGAGTATCACTTTGCGTTAGGCGACAGTATAATTTTCAAGTTCTCCAGTATAACTGCAATTATTGTTTGTTTTTATTTTTTTCTTAAATCAACAGATTTTGAACAAAAAGAAAGAACCTAACAATTCTCAAATTCATATTATGTGACATTCTTTCAAGAAGTAGGTCTATACCTACACAGAGCGCTAAAAAAAAATAGGCAGATGGAAAAAACCTCTAATAATAATATCGAGCAGTTTTCCTTTTTTTTTTTTTTTATTAGCACGAGATATGAAAAATTGATTAGGTATGAAAATAATGGGGGGGGGGCAAAAAAAGAATACAGAAATATTTTCCAATTACTGTAGAACAAAATTGCGTTGGAAAAAAACTGATCTCTCCAACTTGCGCGTGGAAAATCAGTTGGATTTTTGCTATTTCACGCTATACAATTGGATGAACCTGACCTTTTTTACTCAGAAGAAAAGTAGAAATACCATCATTTTCGATGAAAAAAAAAAAAAAAAAAACGTGAAGACGGATCGACGTCTTGTATATGCCACAATGTTTCAATAGGCGTGAAATAGGCTGATTGAACCAAGTTTGGCTCAACCAGTTTTGTGGACAATATTAATTTTATGTTAAAAATTTCAATCAACTCAGCATCTTCCTTTGACGGAGTTTTATGCCTAATACTGCAACAAAGCCGCTCGAACTATACCTCATCCTAATTTCATGCAAGAGAATACTCGCGGAAAAGCTCTGTGTACAGGCTGCTGGTTCTAGGTTGGAAGGCTTCAATTTTCACTCATCTGTTGTTGTTGGAGGTTATCTGGCGTGTAAGTATGTCTGTCTCCCCGGGATTTATACTGGATAGGTATAAGTGGGTTGATCAAAGGCACTAGCGCTTCATCAAAGGTCATATGGAATGCCTAGTCGTCAAAAACGCTGGTAATGGTAGCAAGATGAAAAATGATTAACGAGCGAAGATAGGGAGGATCATAGTCGATTTTCCGTGGCAAAAGTATAATTATTTAGGTTTCATGACGGGGAGGTGGGCTGACGTGTTGGAATGGAAATTTCGGGATACAGCAGCGTGTATATTTTCTAAATTCAAGCGGAGGTTTCTTGGGTATTTGTACTTTTCGAGGGAAATGGTAAGTGAGGAATACATCAACAATTTAGGCATGAGTACAGTTATGAGTACATTCTGCCAAACATTCCGTGCGCGATTTTAGCGTTCCTGTCGTATTTGCGCGCTCCAAAAGATCCTTTCTAAATTCAGAGAGCTTCTGGTAGATCAGCGGCAGATATGAGGCAAGCAGGCAACCTGATCAAATATTTTTTTGTTTGAATAAGACAAACGGGATCTTGATCAGTCGATAGTTGTTACGCTTTATACATTTCGAGTACTCGCACTCATCATGTGGAAATTTGTTCCAAAATACGATTTTTATGCGTACGATTTCCTCGGTGATGACTACATTCAAATCGTACAATTATGACTTTTTACTCTATATCTTCTTTTCTCCTTCTATACGGATTTATTGGTTCATCTATCGTTGGAGATAAGGAGGAAGATTATGATGAAACATACGTATTTCAGGGAGACAAAAATATGGCACTTAATTTTAGTAAGTTCTTTTCTAAAACAATACCAAACACAAAAGTTCGGTAAAATTTTTTCAAGCCAAACTAGCCATTAGATTATTAAATAAGGTAACTGCGCGCAAGGTTCAGGGTAGGTCACTCGATATTGCGGTTAACCAAAAAATTTGTCCTTCTTCTCAAATATTCAGGTATCGTTTAGGGTGTTGCCATGCGACTGGTAAATGTCCAGAACTTTTAAAAGTTTTTGTATAATTCTCCTGAAACAGATTGTCAAGATACATCTTCTAAGGATGAATTTGACCAGGCATTCTCCAAGGCTATGAAGAATTTCTTGTATAAAGTGAGGCAAGAAACGCCCTCGTATAAATTCAAAGCATCTGGAAACGAAGAAGTCGCTCGACAACGTTGCCTAATAAAAATTACACCGGATGGAAACTGTCTTTTCCGCGCAGTCTCGTACTGTCTGTACAAAACGGAGAAGGAGTATAAGCGCATCCGCAAGAATGTAGTCGATGATGTGATAGAAAACTGGAGTACTTATTACCTGGACTTCGTTGTCGGTGCTAATGATATATATCCACGCACCATCAAATCTGCAGCCGAATATAAAAAATTTATGAGTGTAGATAAGGAATGGGGCGGAGAAGTTGAATTGAGAGCCGTTGCTCGTGTTTACAACGTTTGTGTGCAACTCTTCAAGCACGGGAAGATATTTACAAAGATTGACGAAGAAAAGCGTAAAACTATCGCTGTCTCCTACTCAGGAGACGGGTACTTCGGCCATTATAATGCCATTGAAGATATACCTATAACAAATTTGGCTGAGCCAACAGGATATACAATAGACGATCTTCCAAGTATTCCAACGAGATCTCCGGCGAATGAAAAAACCTCACAAAGTGCACCGACTCCATGGACAAATTACCATCCAACTTACCCTTTGAAGAAATCAAATTCCTCGATTCCCAAATGGCGAACACATCATTCGACTGAAAAATCGTCCCAAGAAAGCAAAAATACTAGTTGGATTCACTTTATTCGTCGCCCTTTCGGCGGTCGCCGAAACCCAACAATAAGCTTTAGAATTACTTAATTTTGGATAGAAATGCAATACATTCTTAGCAAACGAGTGTCATTGAAATTATGTATAGATGAAGCGGTTTCTTCTAAGATTAGTTAGGTAGGTACCTCTGAAGGAAATCTCGGGGTGAAAGAGTTTTACAAAGTAATACGGTCAAAAAAAAATACGTTTGTATAAACTCTACGACAGAATGCGCTAGTATTTAATGTGCATAAGTAATCATCTTTCTCGGCATTTTAAGGAATTAATAATCTGGCATGTGAATAAAATTTCCTGGGAAAAGAAGACGTAGAACTTGGCTTCACCGTTACTTAATGAGGTACCGTATCAACGGATATTTCTGACAAGTGCTCCAAAGTTCGAGCATTTTCTTGCAGTTGCTAATTTTTTTTTCAAAATATTTTGAAAGAGTGAAATTGCTTTGCAGCTCATCTATTCTGCAAGCCTGGGGAGCCGGAGCCGGAGCCCGCTCCCTAAATTTTGAGAAGTTGGAGCTAGGAGCTGGAGCCATAATTTGATCTTAAAAAGAGTCGAAAACTCCGCTCTTTTGGTCAGCTCCTCAGCTCTTTGGAAGCTGCTCCGCTCTTTTCTTTTCAAGGAGTTCAGGAGCTGCTCTTCAGTCAAAATGACAAAAAAAAGAAGAAAAAAATTCGACAAATTTCAAAATCCAAAGCCCAAATGTTTGAAGCTTGAAGTAAAGACAACCCGACTAGAGACTCGAAATTAATAATATTAGCTCTGCTTGTTTTTTTTCCTCCTTGAGGCTCCGCTCAGAAGATCAAGAACTTCAGCTAGCTCCGACTCCGCTTCAAAAATCCTGCTCTTTGGCTCCCCTCCGCTTTTTGAGAAACTGGAGCCAGGAGCTGGAGCCGGAGTTGGCTCGGAGCCAGCTCTTTTTTTTTCTTCTGGCTCCGCTCTCAAGATTGAGAGCTTCAGCTCCGGCTTCGCTCCGCTCTTTGATTTTCGAGGAGCCAGGAGCTGGAGCCGTAGCCAGAAATCACCGGCTCCCCAGGCTTGCTATTCTGAGTAAGGTTCCTCCCACACATGATATTGCATACTCGTTTGCCTGATTGTTATCGTATTAGTTTACATTGGTCTTATGACAGGAACATAGATTTTCTATCATCACATATTTGATTCCCCTGCCATAAGACCAATGTAAACCGAGTGCCATTCCATTACAATAAGAATCAGGCAAACAAGTAAACAATATGATATAGGGGAAGAGCTCTTTAGGTACTCGCGTTTAGGATGTAAAATCACAACATGTCTCATCGGCTTCATCAAGTGTCATAGCCACAATATTGTGATGAATCTCCTCGATTTGCAGCAATTATTTTCATCTCAAATTATCCGTGCTACTTTTCCTAATCTTGTGGGTACTAATCTATAAAATCTAATACAGTGCCACATTATTTACAACAGGGAACAAACTGAACAAATACATTGTTCTTATGACGAAAAATGGCATGTGATGTGCGGTATCTTGGAAATGTAGGTATCATTCGCAGTTTTTTAGATGATGATTTCTCTAATAACGTATACGTTTACTTCTTTTCTTTTAATATACCAGTTTGTGAGTGGAATTGTAGACGTCGAGCTAAAAGAAGGAGATGATGTTGAGCCGTATACTTTTGATTCTGAGAAGAATCTTTTCATTAACTCGAGTAAGTTCTATATTGAATGACACAGTATAGGAAGGAACATGAACTTTGTTATTTTGACAAGACTCATCTTCGTTCTTTCACAATGATCTCTTAGCATGTATCTTTTAGATGATGAAGTTAAAATACTCTGAATAAAATAAATTGAAACTTGAAGGTAAGGGTTTGATGTATCAAAGTGGAAAAATTACAAAGCTCTTCCGACAATCTAATCACTCTTTAAAAGTTAGAAAATAGGATTTCAAACGAGCGTACGGAATTTAATACTATATACATAGGAAATATTACGTAGGTAATGATGAAAAAATGCACGGATTTTTCGGTACCCGATGGCTGGTTTCTCGCACATGGGGTAGTGAGCTCAAATCCAAAGGGGAAAAAAAAATATATTTTCTAAAGGTTTACCGAAGTTCTATAAATACTTTTGTCGAAGGTAAAATTAATTGGGTATAGTAAAAGCTTGTCACGTAAAACTCATCAGAACTCATTGTCAATCTGAAGAACCTACCAAAATATCTTGACATTGGCCCTTACCTTCAAGAAGCGAGTTTTATTCAAAGGAAGCCTAATTACTCGTAATCCCCCACAGTAAAATTCAAAGGGTACATAAATCCAACCAACGCTTCATGGTAAATTCCAGGATTTTTATACGTATACAATATTTTACTAACTCCACGAAACTTTTGTATATTCGCGCGTAGGGTGCCGAAGAGTCGTGACCACGAACAAAGTCGAGCGAGCATTAGTTTTGGCCACTAAGAATTACTTATACGAAATAAAACAACATACGTCTACTCACGATTCTGTAGCTGATGTGGAGATGAAGAAACAACGCTGCTTGAAAGAAATTTATCCGGATGGAAATTGCCTTTTTCGAGCCCTTTCTTACTGTATGTTTAGAGACGAAAGTAACTATCGAAGTATTCGCGAAAAAATTGTAAAAGAAGTAGTGGAACATTGGAACGAATACTCTGCATTTATGGTCGGTGGTAACATCTATGAGAAAGACATAACCTCTGCCGACGAATACAAAAATTATATGAGTGCAGATGGAATATATGGCGCCGAATATGAACTGAAGGCTGCTAGTGATGCCTATGGTATTTGTCTGCAAGTTTATACCAGTATAGACCGCTTTTATCGGATGGGAGACGAAAAAAATAAAATTTATGCATTATATTACAGCGGAGATGGTTTTCATGGGCATTATCAACCTGTCGAGGATGTGCCGTTGGCGGGTTTGGCTGAACCTACGGAATTTACTATCCAAGAAATTCTTAACATTCAAATAGATGTGGCGCCGTTGAGGACTCTAACTGATACAGGTAGCAAAGAAAATTGGTCAATTGACCATTTTCGTCATGCTCAAGCTGACATGAATTTGGAACCGTCTCAGGATCCGCTAATCTCCAACAAAATAAATGTAGCACCGTCAAAGAATCTAACGACTTCATTTGTGACAAATACCGCAGAAAATTGGTCAAACGGGAATTTTCGTCGTGCTCAAGTCGAAATAAATTCAGTATCGTCTCAGAATCTGTCGGCCTTCGACACTAGCAAAACCATGAAGAATTCGCCGATTGAGAAGTTTCCCAGTCGTGAAGTTGAAACAAATGCAACGCCAACATTTAAGATTCTATCATTTTTAAACCCCTCAAACAAGGAGAGAAAACTCAAATCTCAAGAATCTGCGACAATAGCAAGGAACCAGCTGATGCCCCTGGGACCAGAGCCACCTTCTAAACACCGGCCAATTGTTCAAAATTTGAACTGGCTCCAATTATCTCGTCAGTCGCCGAGTCCATCGGCGATTCGGAAAACTCGCACCACTATGAAATCTGATCGAAAGAACTTGGATTCGATTAGGCCCAGATCGCCTAATACTTACGACGAATTTCGTCACGTGGAAATCCTATGAAACGTGACACTCAAGAAATGGAAATGATTGTACAATGAAAAGGAACCTGAAGAATAAATGTACCGAATCTCGCCACTTATTGAATGCAATACCAGTTCTTGTCAATTAGCTGTCATAACGAAACTTTACGGATTTTTGGTGTAATATTTTTGTGGTTTTTATACCAAGTTACTGTAACGTGGTCATAGGGGGGGGGGAGAGGAAATACATTTATCCACTTTCAACGATGAAATCGGCGAGAACTGGAACATTTATTCTACAAAGTAACTTTCACCTAGCAATTGCTTTTAATTGTAATTTCGATCAGGCTTTCAAATCGGCCACGTAACTGCAGCTGCATCCTCAGAAATCACTTGTACAAATCTTTTCATTTCAAGAGAGAATTTTTTTACTAGATTTCAGAATTTGATTTCTTTTTCTGGTCGTTCCTACATGATGTACCCTCTGAGAGAAATCACTATTTCATGGCACTCGAATTTATGAAGCCACTTTTTTCGTGAGTCATCTTCAAATACAAAGCTGAGGCTTCTAGAAACCCCCCCCCCCGCTCGTCTCAGATTGAAACCTCGTCGTTTTCTTCCTTACCTTTTGCTCACAATTAATTTTCAGGCGTATGTTCCTTTTGACATGTTTCATGTCTTTGCTCTGGCCTCATCCTTATGGGAATTTTCGCTGTGGCAATGATTCTCAAATCTGCGAGTTCGCGAGTCCAAGCCTCCCCCCCCCTCCTCTGTAGCTTCTAGCTTATCCTAATATAATGAATAGATATATACTAGGCTAAGAAAAAGCTGAGAGCCATTATGAAGCTATTAGCTTGTGACGTCATAAGTCAGTGACGTCATAAGTCGTTATTCCTGGTCTGCTTACAACATCTGAAACATACTAAAGCGGGACGAACGAGTGGAGCGAGTGAGACCCTCCAATCTCATCAGCCTGAAACATACTAAAGTAGACTTACAGGAAACCAAGAAGGCTCATTAACCTGAAATATTCCAAAGTAGACTTATACTAGATCAAGCGAGTGTGCCGCTCTAAAGCCTTAGCCTAGAACTCTCAAATATTTTTGTCTCGCATTATCCACAACATATCTGATTGGGCAAGATTTTGAAAAGACATGAAACATGATCTTTATCTTTTCGGCTGCGCCAAGAAATCCAATACCCACGTGAGCTTTGACTCTGTTATATTAATTATTTTAGGTCCACAACTTTAAATTCTCTGTAACTTGCGCAAAGTTTCTCCATATCCCACCGGGAAAATAGTTGTCAACCATTTTGGCTGTCATGTGTAACCAATACTTCCAAATGGGTCATCGCAAGCTCCGTCAGAGCTCATATACAGACAATTGACAAAAAGTGCAACACCTGACAACTCTATCAACATGGGCCTTATGAGATTGGCAGTCAGTTAGTGAAATTCAGGCTGCCAGATGACAAAATGCTTTCGTGACGGGTCGCCTTCTCGCACTTGGAAAATAACGTTGGGAATGGTCACTTAGTCCCTCCATTATTTGTGTGAAGACAGTTCTGAAGGAGCACAACTTGTTTTGGGAGATGCCATTGAATGTTTTTGTTCACTCTTACATCAATTTCTTATCGTAATGAGTTAGCGGGTGAGTCTAACGTCTCTATCAGAAAATAGATTTTGCAATTGGATCAACGCAGATTTTGGACAATAATGTAAAGTGATCAATGAAAAAGATAAATCGGATTGTTGTACTACTCATATCACAAGATTTCTTTATGACTCTTAGCGGATCAGTTTCTCGAATAAAGCTTAGTCGTTTGTATGAAAGAAATTGGATAATGATAATAAGTATAACTTAAATAATTGTAAGTTATGGAATGCAATGCTACTACCGGTATTCATTATTATTACACCTTTCAACTCGAATTTAAAACTACAAGAATTGAAAATTTTCATATTTTATTTTCGGTATTGTACTTTTATTTAGCTTTTCTACTCTAACGCGAGAAATATTAAATTATGATGGCTGCATTGAAAAATATTAATTTCAATCTGGTAAGAATGTATACTCACTGACAACAGGGCAGGCACGTAAGACAAACTGATCAAATAAAGCACATGAGAAATTGAAATTATTGTACGCTAAATTTTTTCAACTTTTAAACAATTTTCTTTGTACGTTTTTGACATTAAATGTCACATGCGTTGAATCGAAACTTCGACTTTTCAATGGTGAGCTTGATTCAGAAGGATGATGCTGACTCAACATTCGTGCACTTTATTTCTGTTACTGTCGTTTGGATTCATCGATTCCCGCATCTTCGAAAATAGTCTTGAAGAGGAGAATGGTCGCGATCAATACTTATTTTTTAGGGACAAAGCTTTACCCATCGAGTCTGGTAAGTTTTTTCGATTTGGAAGCTTAAAATGAGACGATATTTATGAAATATGGGCCTCGCCAATAGCCTATACTTGCACGAGCGAAAGAAGGAATTTCAAAATAAGAATATTTCGAGGGGCGCAAATATTCATGCATTGGGTGCTGATTTTTATCTACAATATTATATAAGAGAAAACGTATTGAAAGGAGGATACATTTTTCAAGGCGTGGTGGTAGACTGTCTACAGGCCATTGATTCTTGCTCTGCCCGAGAACAAATAGCTAAACTCATAGAATTCGATATCAGCGCAGTATAATTTAGAATTGGGACAGCAAGAGATTGGCCGGTCGAAGTAAACTCGCAATTACTCCGGAAAGAAAATTATAATAAAAAAATTAATCAAGACAGAAGTATTCACAAAAAGAAAATAAAAGCAATCATCATTTTAAAAGTTTTGAAGTGATTTAGGAAAAATTGAATTTATACGGTAATGCGAAAATGTAATAGGCGTATTTTTTTTTCTCTGCATAAGCAATAAATCTAATGATGACGGTAGGAACAATTAACAAAAACTCTAATTCTTTCTTCTGAATTTCTAGAATGTCGACACTTACCAGAGAGTAGTACTGCTATTTATGCGTTTCAAATAGCAGTAAAAAATTTCTTATTCGATGTCAAACAAGAGACAATGAAGCCTGATTTGATCGCTATGAACGATTCTCTGCAAGAACATAATATTCCAAAAGTTACGGTACAACGCTGTAAGAAAAACATCAACCCGGATGGAAATTGTCTCTTCCGTTCCATTTCGTACTGTTTGTACAAAGATGAAAGATTTTATCGGCAAATTCGGGCGGAAATTGTTAATCACGTTGTAGAAAACTGGGATGAACATTATGGATTCTACATCCTTGCTGTTGAAGACGTATACAGTGTCCACATAAAGTCCGTCGATGAATATGAAAATTACATGGGAAAGGACTCAGTATGGGGTGGTCAATTTGAAGTAATGGCCGCTGCTTCGGTCTACAAGGTTTGCGCGAAGGTTTTTAGCAGCAGAGCAGAAACTCAAATTTTTGGCGAAGAACACCCCACCACTATAGGTCTACTTTACAGTGGGGATGGGTATATTGGTCACTATAGCGTGTTAGAAGATGTCCCATTACCAGGTTTGGCAGAGCCTACTGGATTCACTATTGATAGCCTTCCTACTATTCCAGTCAACAGATATTCATCGCCTCAACAATTTGCTTTTTCCAGAGCAAATGTGATAGAAGATCCTTTGAGCGCTTTTAGCGATAAATATGAACCAGAACAGAAGTTTTCGACTTCAAATATTACAAATATACTCGAAGAACCGATGCAGACTGATTTATCGCCTCCAACATCGTCAACAAAAAGTTCTATGCATGATACGTCGACAAAGTTATCAACCTTGAGTATAGCAGGAGCCAGGCGAGAACATTCGAATGAAATAAATTGGCCTCAAATCTTCCGCAGTAAGCGAAAACATCCTAGTGAGGTATACAAACCTTCATCGGAGGTACAAAATTTGGTTAACGCCCACACGTCTCTATATGTGCCAAAGCCAGCTCGAGAGCCACAAAATCAGGGTGGGACTCGCGCGTCTAAAATATATCCGAGTGAAGTAGATTCTATTGGAACGCTCAAGCCACAATACAATAAACACCTCCAGGAGCTACAAAATCAGAATGAGTCTTACACATCTCGAAGATATCCAAGTGGAGTATACCAGTCTTTTGAAGAGTCGTCGCTCATGGATGAACGATATTCAGGTAAAAAGTACCAACCTTCTGAAGAGCTGCTCAATCCATCCACGATCTTTTCTCCTCTTGAACAAAGAAATTCATTTGAATTTACAAATGTTCCATTAGAAACTGATGAGAATTTTTACAAGTATCACAAAGATCCGAATAAACTTCAATGATTATCCGATTTTTTTAAACGTTATCTTGTTAATAGAGTAGGTAATAATTCGTACGTGTATATCTTTTGATTTTTACTTCGCCCTTCTGATGAGTAATTATCGAATGATTTGATTGCTATTTTGAAATAAATTTAATATTCCTAGTTAAGATGCGTGTATTGAATCGATTAACGATTTATAATTGCGTATCTTGTATAGCTGGAGTCCTGCTTCCAAGAGAGAGGGAAGCCTTGGAAACATAGGGATCTTTGCATTTTTTTCCTTTTATTAGGAGCTAAAATAGGTACAAATACAGCGAAATAGATTTTCTGCGTAAATATACTTACGGGTACTATTTTTTGTGAGGGTAAAGAGGGGTTTTCCGATCGATAACTCTTAAATCACTTCAAAATTTTCCAAACCTTAGTTTGCCAGACGACTAGCCAAAATTACCTCTCCCCCCCCCTCCTCATAAAATGAAGTCTCCGATAGAAATTCTAGTTGGTCACGCCGTATTAAAATTTTTTCGTATTTTCAAAGTTGATTGAATAAAAATTTAGGTCGAGACGTCGAAGTTCAAGGTTTGTCAAATTCAAAAATGCTTCACCTAACGGCCGCTGAAAAGTAATTTCGGCTGATTAAAGAGGCATAAAGCGGTAAGATTTAGGTGTGTATTTTTATTGTAATAAAATTTGTTCAGAAACACCTCTGAATTCTCACACCTTCCACGTCCGCTTGGAGCGTGCGAAGAGTAATTTGCGTTCGCATACTGGCACGTTATTGCGAGTAGCTTTACTAATGCATACGAAGATATCTATCTGTCGGTTAGTTTTTGGCTGCCATCCACGTCATTATAACTCGCATATCGTGGCCGCGACGGTTAACAAAATATATCCATTCGTAAGATACTGGTCTTACTC
The DNA here is from genome assembly GCA_035079395.1 of Aspidiotus destructor. NCBI lineage: Eukaryota > Metazoa > Arthropoda > Insecta > Hemiptera > Diaspididae > Aspidiotus > Aspidiotus destructor. The sequence continues at coordinate 3,076,964 of JAVHKZ010000017.1, read as the reverse complement.
AAAAGTTATAGCAAGTTCGTGCTACTATTTCTGATGGTTATCTCACTCGCTTTTACAATGTTTCATGAGCAGTGAGAGGGAGGCTGAAGCCAGAAGTAGCGAGATTGTGCTCGGTCAACACAATACAAGGTGTCCTCTTGGAGGAAAGCAAGGTGTTCCGGATTGGTTATTCGCATTGTTTGTCGAACGAGGTTCTCATTTGCTGATGATAGGCCTACAACATAGAATAATTTGAACCGAGAGGATAGATTTCTGGGAGTGGGTTCATGAAGAAGCGAGTTATCACCTACTTATGGGCTGAATAATATTTGCAACTAATCCAATGTAATCAATGTCTCTGGAATTTTGCAATCATCGTTTAGCCATTGCAGCATTCCAGCTGAAGACTCTTTCTCGTATCTGGTGAAAATAGACTAGGCACATGTGTTGACAAAAAATCTTTCGCAATACGGAAAGATTTAATTTACGAACCTTCTGTTTATTTATGAAATCAAAATAAAACTTCGGCGCATTATCTACGAAAGAACTCGCGCATAACGCATGCTGTACCTACATCATAAGTCTACATAATCGCCGAGTAGTTTAATATTGTCAATGAACTATAAAAACTGTGTCAGAGCTCGTCACTATTTTCGAATTTTTTTTTTCTCTCGCTCTCTTTTAATGAAGATGCTAAATTCTGTTTTCAATTACTATCAGAGCTACCAGAGGAAGATTTTTAGCATCATCAGAAGAAATAATGTTATTTGAGAGTGGGCTATTCGAGCGAATTGTGACGAAATGAAAAACTTGGCAAGTTCTTCCTCATTCTATCCAGACCCTTCAATTTTTATTGCTAATAACCGAGCCTACTTAGAATAGTATTTACACGGAGAAAAAAGAGATTTATGATATTTTCATTTCATAGAATGGAAAGGAAGCGTATCTGAGCAGGAGGCTGATAATTGTGTCAAGGGCGTTTTATGCTTGATAGACGTTGGATTCATCGCTGTACATAAGGAAATTGGAATATTCTCCCTTCACGGGGACAGAAGCTCATTTTGATAGAAGATTTCATTTTGTTTGTCGTTACACCTACGCTTCGTCACAGAAGTTATAAATTCAAGTAGCGTGATGATGGTTTGTAAATGTAAATCGTATGGAATATTTAATTTCTGTGCTTATAGTACCTACACAGAAAAGCTCTTAGTTGTACGCCTGTGCCACTGGCCCAAGCGCCACAATCACTCGTGAGGATTGTAATTGAAAGGTCTGAATTCTTCGAAAAGCTCATTTTGGAATCTTAGAACATTGTATGTCATTCGAAGTGGTACAACAACGAAATTTTCAATAGATTGATTTTTTGTGATGTCACAGCACCGATAACTGAACCATATTCTCTAGAAAGCTGATGCGACAAACCAACAATCCATAGAATAAGATCTATCGCACGACTCCAAGAGAACTTTTTCTGCAAACTGTTCTCGCGTCGCTTGACCGTCTTCTACAGAACTCGATTCAACTGTTGGCAGAGGTGCCCAGAAAGAGGGACTGTTTGTTTTATACAGCTTCACGATTAACATACAAGGGTGGAGAGCGATTCGATTTTATGGCTCCAGCCTAAAGCTTAGAATGAAAATCACATTTTTTTCGCTCAAGCTAAAAGCTTAAACTGGAAATGACATTTCTTTACTGCTAAAGTTTTCAATGGATCTTTCTGATTTTTGGATGTGTTTTTCAGAAAGATTCAACTTGAGGCGGTATAGAAGCAGAATTAAAAAATTCCCTCCCATACGCTTTTTATTTCACTTCAAAGTCGTGAAAAATTCGTCTAATGTGAAATTTTTTTGGAGCAAAAATTTGGATTTCTGCTTCTATACCGCCTTAAGTTGAACTTTTCTGTACAATATTTTTGAAGATCGAAAAAGTTTGTCAAAAATAGAGCTTTGAGAAACTTTTTGCGAAGTCTTGTACAATCATTCCTCAAAAGGACTACCCGATACCCGACAAGCGTCGCGTAGTGAGCGCTCGTGTGCGTATATGCAACTTATCGTACACCGTTTCGGAGTTTGCCAACGGGTCTTGACATACTAAACGCAGTCTTGTTCTGAATCAAAAACAAAATTGATGTTCATTTTACTCGCTCTCGAGGTCCTTAACCTGTGTGAGTTCTGAGTTGCTATGATGGGTTTTCATGCCTCCTATTGTACTGGTACCGGTGCGTGTAGTCGAGCCCTGTCAAGAAGCTCTCCTGCTGCCCCCTCATTCAATTCATCGAAAAAAGACAAATTTAGTTGATCCTCTTAAATTACTACAGGTTGATTATGAAACCTATGCAGCTATTGCTGATTGTAAATGTGTGCCGATATGAACAGAAGAAAACGGACAATAATGAATATGAAAGTACTTTATTTTGCCAACAATATCAAAGCCAAAACAATGTAATAATTAATAATTTAATTCAAAAAGAAGAAAATTTCGAGGCGAAATAATAGAATCCCACGTCCTGTGTCTCGCGACTGACTAATAAATTTTCAAGAGTTCCACTATACAGCTTTAACTACATTAAACTGCAGATCAAGCGTACATGTACTTCGCTCAATTTTACAGTTGGGTGACTTCTAATATATTTTCTTGGCTTAAGTTGATTTACCTTGTTATCAAGTTCTTTCAATATGCACATTTTTTTCTTTCACTAGGCATGTACGTATGATACAGACAGGCCAGGATTTACGTATAGGCAGAGTAGGCACTGCCTAGAGCGGCAAATTTTTGGGGGCGGCAAATTTTTTCTTTTTACAGAATTGGTCGCGGTTGAAATTTTTTGCTTCATTGATTGAATGGTGTTGCATGGAGACAAAATTTAGTAGTAGCCTATCTTTGAGTAGGTACATCACATTGGTACTATTAAAAACTTTTTCATCATGTGTCATACATAAATTAGGTGGTCCACGATAATATAGCGTAGAGAGTTTATTAAACTTTAAACAGTACTCCTATTCTACTGATGGTGATGAAAAATGGGAAAATATTTTCTCAAAATCTGCTATAGAGAGAAACTTAGCGTTTATTCAACTTGATGAGTTTTTCCAAGAAAATATAAGGACGACTTTCGAAAGCTAACCCTTATCGTTACTACTTTGAGATGTAGGCTAAATTTATTTTCGTAAACTCGATTTAGTAAATTTTATCAACTCCCTCTGGTTCCTATTCCTCCATTCGTGTGGACACTCGCTATTTATTTGATTCATTTTCGAGAAATTAATCGTCTGATCATTATTTACTTATTTAGGTTAAAGTAATGTCCATGCAAACGTAAGTTATACAAATGCATATGTACACGCTATACTTGCCCACTGCTCATGAGAATGAGAACGTCGCTGTTCGTACAAAATTAAGTCTGTTCCATTAGAATTACATGAGATATATTGTTGCGTAGAGTAAGGGAGACGTACTGTTTGGCAAATGAAATTCTTGTTTACGTGGCGACACACTAATAATTTTTCGAGATTTTATTTAAAGTCACCAGCTGATGACTATACACGTACGAGTCGAAATATTTTCCAAATACCGGAACATAGCCGGCTTGCAATGAAGCACCAACCTTGAAAAATAATTTGCCGTTCTCGTTCTCCCCCCCCCCGCTCCCCTTGATGTACGATTGAGCGAAAAACTCTTGTTGAAAATATAACTATCATTTGTTCTTTATAGACATGAAACTATGCATTGTGAAAAATGAAAAAACGAGGCACAAACGAACGAGTGAAAATTCTGATAGTTGTCGAAGGGATTCGCCACACACTGAGAATTGAAGTAACCGAACTAGGAACAACAAATTGGGAGAATAATATTCATTCTGAACAATTATAGTGCTTGGACCCAAAAATTAGCGACTTGATCTAGGTAAATGATTATAAATTAAGATTCAATATCTATCCACTAAATTACTTTAGCCATAGTTTAGGAAAAATCGTATTGCGAATGGAGGGAAAAATGGTCTTCTGCAAACCACACTAGATAGATATGTCTCAAGCAAACGTTATTAATGGACTACGCCGGGCTCTACCTCCCCAAGCCAAAATCAGCCATCGTGGTGAGTTGAGTCTGATGACTCTCAGAAAGAACGAAAAGAGTTCAAAGATGTGTCTAAAAGGAGAAGAAAAGAGAGAAACAGGCTAGAAATAGAGCTTTTATATATTTAGATACAAGAGACCCGGCAAGACAAAAAAGAATGACAGAATTAGAGGAAGCGATGAAAAAAGTGAAATGGGACATAGTAGGACTATCGAAAGTCAGAAGGAAGGGGAATCAGTGAAAATATAGGAAACAGATGTGCGAAAGAATATGCTTAATAAGAATTGTACGCTCCCCTGAAGAAGCCCACTTCCGGCTTTAGCTAAATTCAGTTGTTCCTCCAAATGCAGTGTAGACCGGTGTCTAGAGTGTAAACTTCCTCCACCACCTCTCCAGGTAAAGACCACAGGGTTAGAATGGAACCTAGGAACGGTAAGGCTATAAGATTTGGGATACTCTTGAGCTGAAGCTACAACGTGATCAGGTATCAAAATTATCTGCGCCCGCCTGAAGTCGAACCAAGCCATCGTCGATTACGTGGTAACTGAAGTTGAAGTCACAGCGGTAACGTATTGTTATATCAATTATAATATCCGTTTACCTTAGGAACAGCCCGTTCTATTATTACAACAGAAGAAGAGTAAATTTCAGTTATATCGATGATGTTTTACGTTTACACCCGTCTATAGGTGTGCCGTTCAATGACAGCAAATTCTCCTCCCATTGAGGTTGCGTGCCTCTGTCTTGTCGACATTTCTCCTCTTAGGGATGTGTGTGATTGGGAGACCCTCCTATCTCCCCCAGCTTGGTGACTACCAGCTGATCAGAGAGAGGCTATAAAGTCTCACCTACAATAGTTTTTCGTTTCGGCTATCTAAATTACGTATTTATTTCGATCGTCTAGGCCTACTCCTACTTGATTCAACCCTGGCCTGATCAGTCAGAGAGATAGTCCGAATTACTCCCTCTATAAGATTCCCATTAGAGTAGATGAGAAAGCCATTTTCCATGCCTAACAAAGAGTCTCGGTTCACCCATCAGTCCGGTTCTCAGGCCTGATGACACTGGTGACAGGGAGTGGAGTACTTTAGTTCATGAATAATGTATTACATACGATTTCAAGTTTTCCAACTTCCGACTATTTGGGAATCCATCAGAGAATTTGATTTTTTGAAAGTTGGTCGTGGTCAAAGCCCTGAGGAATTTTTTAGAAAAAGATTGATTATATGTAATTTACTCAGGTTAGGTACCATACTGGAAATTCATTATTATAAAAAAGTGAAACAGTCCAGGAAAAAATAAAACGGTACTCGTCTTCTTTTTCGCATCATGGCTACCTGACGTGTTTGCCACGTCGCTTGGCGAATACTGAAGTTTCGAACAACAGTTCAATTCCGCAAGACAAAAGCTGGACACTCTGCGTACCAACTTTTGCTTTCTAATTTATGAGCCTCGATAGAAAGCTCCATGTGGTTGCACTCTTTTAAGGTGAAAAAATTAGAAAAGAAAAGTGAAGTTACCTTTGACCGTCGCTAATAAAATTAAAGCTCATGAGCGCCAAAATAGGGTTCTATAAATGGTCGTTGAAATGTGTAACCGATACTGCCATTGACTAAAAATAACCAACTGATGAGCGAGTACGTGTATTATGTATATGACATAGCGTTGCTCGAATTTATATTAGGAATTGAAGCTGTGTGCACCACTCCCAGATCATTGTTAGTTGTCTACTGCGATAGACACGACGAATGTGTACTGTTCACAGATTTTTAGACCGTGCATTTTTTTAAACATCAATTAATTCTAAGGTAAATCATTTAAGCCTTTTACTCATCTACTTTTCTTTTGTTGTGGTGATTTTTTTTTTCTTTTTCAAATTATTTGTGAATTCGCGTATTTGTGAAACTCTTTGTGTGAAAGTATAGTTAACCTTGAATTTTGCACTGGAGCGTAAACTATTTCACTGTTGTTGACTCACAAGTGTTCCTCGAATTCTTTTTCTGTGCACCAGTTTGGTTTGTGGACAACTATTTTACTTTTGCTTTTAATTCATGAATCGGCGTTACAGTACCATATTTTGGAAAAAGTTGTCGTTACGTGCGTGAAATGTTTGAAGCTGCCGAAACAAAGATTTGAGGACTACTCTTTCCAAATCTCGGTGACACTGTAATTGCTTTATGGAGCGAATATTTGATTTGGTGGACCTCTATCTGTAAATGAAATATGGTACCTTTACTGAGGGATAGAGCTACGAGTGTTGCAGAGGCCATTTCTATTTTTCTGGATTCTTTTCGTTTGTATGACTATATTTTCCAATTACGGATGTCTCCGAAAAAATACTCATTCAAGTTTTTGGCAGTATTCCGCAAAAAACTCAAATATTCGCTCAAAACTGCTCTTGATAACAGCTGTGTTTAAATTTTAATGTTTTATTCAAAAACGGAAGAATAGTTCTAGTCAGGTCAAGTGAAGTTTAGAAACGAAGATCTTGGTAAAGTCATCGTCCGAAAATATCGTTACGAGAATACAGACAACCATGACTCATACCACTTTTTGTACATTTGGCTCGTTCATTATGTACGTTTCAACTTGCTCTAATTTGGGAGCATAACAGAATTTAGGACGTAGGCAACGAGATGGCTCACAATGACCGGAGAACGTTTAGTGGCAGGGTGGAGGGTGGGTTCGTTGCTCATTTGTCACGGTACGTTGATTTCAATAAAGGAACAGAAAAATACTGAAAAGCTTTTGAAAAATATGCTTAAAAATGTTGAGTATTACTTATGTTGTATACTGATCGTGCATCCCTTATTTAGAAATTGAAATTACGTAGCATACTTTCACGCGTTTTTGACGGCGCGAATGAAGCTCAAGGTTATAATACAGTTTTGATTATGATTGTTTGTTTAAAACTGATTCGTCGGTGATGGCTAAGAACCAAAATCGAGCATGGTGTTTAATTTCAAATTTGAGCGTGGGATTTCGAAAATTTATGAGGAGGAGAATCGAGTGTCTGGAAGAGAATTATGTATTTATTTTTAAATTCCCGGGGTCGGTTTTTATTAGTCTTGTCTCCTCAAATTGGTTCATCCAGAGAGTTGAATTCCTTAGTAAAATTCGACAAACAACGATCTACAGCAGAAAAAACAATAAAACTTTGAGATCGTAAGTAATTTTCAAGGTCATCTCACTTAATTCATAAGTACTGTGAAGCCAGTTTCTTGGGACTAACCTGAATTGGGACTTATGAGCCTAAACCCTCCCCATTCAATTAAGAATTAGCTTCTTATATTCTTCCTAAAAAGAATCTAAAACAGTTCAGGTACATAGATTCTTTCATTTATTGAGTTTATGAAAGAGGAGCTACTTTCACAAAATTAATCGATTGGCTTTTCAATTGAGACGGCATCCTCAAATTCGAACTTGAGTCGACATTCTTGCTCGCTACACCGTGGGAGGGAAGAGCTTGGGTCCCAAGAGTTGTGATCGCTGTAAACTAAGAATGCTGTAAGGTACAATGATGCTTAGCTGAAGGTCAGTGACCGATGTACGTAGGTATAAGTGCAGAGAAGGGGCGTGACTTGATCTTGTTCTGGTATTACAGAAGAACTCAGACAGTGACAGAAAAACCAAAATTTAAGCAACTCCTTATACTTGTGAGTGATCATCTTTGAGTCATCGAACTTTGCCGCGTAGGGTAATCTTCATCCTCGTCAAGGAAAGTGTTATCAGAACTTAGGAATCTTAATTAACTTACATACCTTAGGTTTAATTTAGGACGCCTTTCGCTCTCTCTACTCGGGCGATAGATCTTCTTGAAATACTGATGGCAGAGGTTTTGAACGAGAAAAACACTTAAATATTGTTATCCAACAAAGCCTCTATATCCCAAACAAGGCTGAAGGGAGGCTTAGCTAACCAACTATACTTGCACATAATAATATTATTCGTTTGAAAACTTTGAATCATAGAATATTCGGTCTTGTATCAAATGGTTCTAGGTCAATGAACAAGTCTTCGTTCCATCGAAGAGACCAGAATAAATTTTGTCTTACACTCAGAAATTGAAAGGGGTACACTGCTGAAAGTAGTATGATGATGCCTATTGCATAATAGAGCCATAAAATGACCAGATCAAGAAGAAGTCTTGCCTCGCAGAATTCTTGTGGACTAAGTTGTACGTACAAGGAAATGTATCTCATAACACACATTCAAATATGAAGATAGGTAGTAGAAAACTATGAAAAACTTTGGGTGGTGGATGATGAATTGTGAGCTTCCAAATTTTCTCTCAGGTTATTATGAAAGAGCGACTGTTTGTTTGATTTTCCCGGTACTCAAAATCATTAGGTTTGGATACCTGCGTAAAATCTCTGAATGAATCGAATCTCATTCATCAAGGTCTGAAGAGTAAGAAATTAGGGTCGCAAGTTTGGTCTAGATTGTATATTTTCTTTGTAAAGATGAAGCTTTTTCGTGCTAAAAGAGTTTCGTTAGACCGACAAAGACTTGCGGTAACTCCTTGCATTCTTTGGTTCCTTCAGTCACCATAGAATGTGAGCGTTTCATAAACAAAAATTATCTCAAGGAGGGTCTGAAGAGCTTGTAAAACCCACGTGAAATAATAATACTGTCGAGAAAATATTATCACGCACGTACGTATTTGCCATAATATTTTTTTGTAATTTACGATCCGTTTAATGCCGTATCCCCTTCTTCTCTTCTTCCTCTTTTGAACTAGAGAGTTTCATTAACGTAGGTACGCGGTTATCGAGGGATAACGTCAATTTTTTGAGAAGATTTTTGCTGCTTTGATGACGTCTGTCAGTAGGTGGACTTGATTATGCTCAATACTCCGTGTATTGTTGACATCTTTACGAAAAATCAAAATTTTTGCCCGAGAAAATTATTCGTGTGGTATTTATTTTTGCACAATGTACAGGGGTATAGGTTGATTGAGCGGGAGAGAGAAACGGAATGTACAACTATTTTTGGAGCGAAGCGAGAGAAAATTGTAACTCGCCGTTTGTGTAACGTCACTGCATTTTTACAAAACTAAAAGCCAGCGTATGATAATTTGTATACGCGTGTACAGTACATGACTCGTGTGCCTAACCTAAATTATGTAATGAAGTGTGTATGTGTGAGCGTTGAAAATATTAAATATTCGCCGTCGCCGTCATTATTCCTCCTTCTTTTTATGATCTCAATGAGGATAATATAGAGGACTTGGCTGAGCTCTAAGCTCATTTCAGCTCACTTTTAATAGCCCTCATCTTTGCAATATTCCTAAATTATGGAGGCGAAAACAAAATGGAATTACTGCCCCATTAGTGTGGGGTGTATTTTAATAATTACAAAATTTTAGCACATGAGAATGATGCTTAACTGGCCATTCATTTTAATCACGTCGGACCCTTTGTACAAAATTGTGTCAAGGAAAAGAATGATGAGATAGATTGCTTACGCTTGGGACGTGTCAGTTAGACGTGACGGTAATGTGTCAGAAAATAACAAATCAAAGCCCGGGGGGGTTTGTTCAAAATGGGTGTGGTCTACAACCTCGCCGCCAATACTGAATTTGGAGGAACTTTTCTTGTAACAATTAATGTTTCATCGTTTGGAGAATGGGGAGGGAAAACAAAGGAACAGGAAATGTCCAACTTACTAGTGGCGGCACACTGCTCCGATATAGAACAATGATAAAAATTCGGAGCCACAAATTTTGATCTCCATTTCTTCGACCTTATACACAATTACAATTGTCAAAAATATTTTCAATGATTCGTAGTCCCGCTTACCTATTCAATTTTTAAAGACAGTATAAGTTTGGTGAAGTTGGTGAAAGTCACTTGATTGAAAAGTGTGAATTTTGTTTTCTTGATAGTCCTAATGGGTAAAATTTGATTGGTTTATGTTAAAATTTTACCTACTGACATCGAGACTTGTTTATCTTTTTGTGTTCAGTCACAAAAAGAGCTCACCAGATCTTGAAATCTCAAAAATCATAGCTGCTACAAAGGATCGAATTTTTTATAGTACCATCGCAGTCTCGAAGTTTGCACATTAGGTAGAAAAAAACCTTGAGGAAAAGAAACGGGAAAATGCTCATGTAAAGTAAGTTTGCTCTAAATAGGCTACATCTAAGAAAACGCAAAACCGGTACCTTTCTCGTTGGGTTTTCATTGCATTATCATGGGGTTTTAGAGTAAGATGTGATCAATCTAATTGAAAAGATTGTACCAAATGATGTGTAGATTTTTGTCCTCTATATGGCCCTTCCCCTACATCATACTGCATCCTTGTTTGCCTGATTCTTATCGTAATGGCTCTTGCTTTACATTGGTCTTATGGCAAGGAAATTGAATAGGCAATAATAGCATATCTATCCTCCTGCCATAAGACCAATGTAAAGCAAGAGCCATTACGATAAGAATCAGGCTAACAAGTCTGCAATATGATGTAGGGGAAGGGCCCTTTCTTTTTCACAGTTGGTTGAAATTCCTATGAACCATACTTTTGGGAGTCATGAGCCTCTGTTAACTTCTTGATAATCAATTGTCACTTCATCCTTTCTTATTTTCGAGACAAATAATAATAGTGAGTGACAGCACTACCTTGTTCTGCATCTCAAGTTTGGATTATGGTGTTAATTCTTTGAGTCATGCCCTCAAATAGTTCTAATTGTTTTCTATTGTGTTCCTGTGATTAGATCCACAGCGTCGAACATAAATTTATTATACTCGTTTCATTGAGGAGGTTACATCTGTTTATAGTACCCATTGATAAAAGCATAATGCCCTAATCTTGTCATCAAGGTTGCTATCTCTCTACTTCCTAATGAGGTTCATGTCGACCTTGACAATGGTTGGAAAATTAGGGACCACATTGCTAACCTTCTAGGCTGTTCTCCGATCCTGACCCAGAATTGGCAGTAGATCTGGTTGAGAATTTTCCTCACGACAGTGATACATTTGTCTCCATTTGGAGACCGTGGGATCAACAACACAAAAAGTTCTCTTTCTGAGTTTCAGTGAAGCAGTCACCTGAAGGGACATCAACTCGTTGCCTTGGTCTTTTTTTCCGTCTAGATATTTAATTAACTTTGAGTTTAAGTAATTTTCCCTGAAGAACTTTGTTTCTGTCTGCGCCAAGTATTGTATAGCTCGGTGGTTTGGTGTAATTGTTTGAGGGTGAGGGGGGGGGGGCATCATATAAAAACCTCCTGTCTGTACTGTTTTGTGATTGCAAACAAAAATCTGGAAAACACAGTACCAATTGTTTTTATCGATTTCGTAAAATTTTCCGATTTATTCCAAAGCATGCCTGGTAATTAATGAAATCTCAAAGGTTTTCCCAACTAACCTAATTCTCTTTGCGGTACTCAAATATTTGAGGAAAATATGTTTGGTTAGTGAAATAACTGATCATTTTCCTATAACACTTGACAAATTCGCTTTTATAGAATTTGATTTTTCATTATCAATTTTCAATAGGAAGGTATTGTTTCTGAAGTTTGCATAGCAAAAGTGGGTAACGTGTTTTTGTTGTAAGTATTTGGTAACTTTCTAAGCTATAGCTAGCTATTCATTCGGTGAAAGTACATTCAGGCTTTGAGAATTGATGATTTGACTGGTTTAAAAATAAAAGTATAAAAATGCTTCCATAGGGCTAGTATGGGGAGAAAGTGAGGTGGTGATCAAATTTCATAGTGCACACAATCGGAAAATCATTTAAAAATGTATGGAGGTGAATAAAATGTATGATGTTGGATCTTGTTCGAAGTTTCGCTCTCTTGACGAATGACGATGAACTTGACCTACGAAAAAATTAAAAATGTGCTCAATTTTTGGAAACAAATTTTTCAGAAATTTCCATTTTTTATTCCAGTAGTGCAGAGTATTCAAGTGATATTAATTATTAATAGTTTTCAAATCATTATTTCTCACGGAGGGGTGATTTTTGATAATTAGATGATTTTTGAAGTTTGAGTTCGAAAAAAAGTTGGGCTATTCCGTTTTTGTTATGTACAAAATAACGTTGTTTCATTTATGCTTGTCATCAACAAAGCTTCTTATACGAGTAGAAAAAACTTTTAACTGTATTATTCTAAAATGTTTTGTTTTTGTGAGTAACGGTCAATGTAAAAATTCCTTTTTATTATAATCACGCTAAGCAGGAGTTTCGGGAAAGTCGTACCAATGAAATTTTTATGGTTTTCAAATTCCATCCGTAATCTTACCAAACTTGACTCATTATTCGGCGGTGAAGCATTAAATTTGTTTTCTTGAACTCCACGTACAATGTTTGGAAAGACAATTTTTGTGTTATGAAATCGTCTGGAGTTCACCCATAATGTTTCGCGACTGCTGTTTTCATTTTTGCCTTTATAACTCCCCCTTCAGGTCTGTCTTCATCTTCTTCTTCCGTCATTTCATACTGCTCGGTATGAAAAAGTCTTTTTCGAAAGAAAAGATTTTATAGATTCAATGGCCTAAATCTAATTTCAAGTGTTCCTAGCTTTTTGTCTTCCACCCCTTTTTTTTTTTTATTTTTCAGTGAAAGGCTGAGACACGATCATTATCGCTTATGTTCGAAAAAAACAAAAATTAATAATAATGCTGTTATGCACTTTAAAAGAGGGAGTTTCTAAATCATTTTATTTCAATTCAAGGCATTTTTTTTTTTTTTTGGAAATTTAATCGTGTTATCTTAGAAAAGCCTGAATCTTCAATTTTACTGGTGGTTTTTTCAAAAATCTAAAAAGAAGAAGATGAAGTCCTCGGTTCATATTTTGCTTCGATTGAAAATTGTAGAAAATGCTTTCAAAGTCAGAGCGAAGAAATGACTACATAATTATACTTTTACCATAAAAATAGAAAGAAGAGATGAAACAATGGTTGGAAAAGAATTTGTTCACAATTTTCAAGGTACGTTAGCCGTTTTTTCTGAATGACTCAAAATACAAATTTAAAAAAAGGTCGAATCTGTAACGTTAATTTTCTCGGATACTTGAGACAGCCGACGCGAGGCAGGTAAACTATCACTCGAAATTTAATTTTCAACCAACGAGAGATGTCTGTCAGAGTATTTTTGTTTAAAGAGAGAGAGAAAAAAAGATTAAATATCTCATAGAAGAGAGGTCGTATCTAGGTAACTCGAATATCGACTAATCTGGTGAAGAAAATGTGTTTTGTGGCGCACACGTTTTCGTATCTCAAGAAAATATAAATACCGGCAGTCGGTATTTAACGTATCTTATTATTCTCGTGCGGTACGTGTATGTGTTTATAACCGACGAAACGGACGATAATATGAATTCTCAATGCCAGAGAGTTTTGCAAATATAGAGTGACTCAATTTAGAGCATCGGCGACTCACACTGCCCACCCGTGGTAAGCCCTGATGCGGATTTCTGGACGTTTACCAATCCGCACAAAACCGTCGAATAGCTCGACTTTGCTACACATCTGTAGATGGAAGACATAGTTAGAGAAATGAAAAACAGTTATGATATGCTGAGGCAGTGCGTTAAAACACGCCTTGTATTTATGTTATTTGCTTTAAATAAAACAACAACCGTTTTTTTCGTTTTAGTTTTCGTTTTCTTATTCTAATTCAAACTCTAACTAAATTAACCATTTTCGCCATTACGACGAGAGCTTCATTGCAAGCTCGGACGTAAAATCATTCGCGAGGGAAGGGAAGAAAACTTTTTCCGCCTTTTGAAGAGTTTGTATTCAACTTTTCTGTTGCAGGACGAGTGTTTTATTTTTGTAAGCAGCGATGCCGCGCCCCGTCAAACAAGAGGGGGACGATCCTGATCCCACTCCCTATCTGTACGTTTCTTTGGAGCAGAAACGTATCGACCAGACCAAACCGTACGATGCGAAGAAAGCTTGCTGGGTACCGGATGACGCTGAGGGTTTTGTCCAAGGAGAAATACAGTCGACCAAAGGCGATTTGGTTTCCGTAAAATTGCCGGGAGGAGATGTAATTGACTTGATATTATTGTAGTTTAACAATTATCTAAGTACATTTTTACCCTTTAGCGAGGCACAACTCGAGGGAGGGGAGGGAAGTTCCAAATGTATCTGGTCTTATTATCGAGAAAGCTGAAAATTGAAGGCCTAAAATTGGATAGTTTGGGAAGAAGATAAGTACTGTATCTCAACATTTTTTTTCTCCATGAATTTTTTGGTATCTGATGTAGCGTATCCTGAGATCATAGGTAGTTCTGATAGAGCCAATCAAGAGCGCCACTGAACAGTGGTTTCGGGGGTCACCTTTTCATCTATCTAACTTGGACGAAAATTTCAAGTCTGCTATAGCCCACCTATTGACTTTCGACTGCCTCAATGATCTGCTTTCTTAGTGACATTTAAAGCAAGTTATTAACCCCAAATCTAAAAAAAAAATATTATTTCTGTCGTGTATTTCTACCCATTCATCATTCGAGTGAGAAAATGGTCTACCTTGGAATAATCTTGAAATCTACATCTCTGGAGGAGTTTATTTTATCGCTGTCTATGATTTGCGCGTCGGTGTGTCTCATTGTTATCAACGATTGGAAGAGACAATGACCCACACATACGTAAATCATGATTATGATTCTATTATGCCAAGAGTACCGCGTAGCCGCAAACTCGAGCCAAAAGATACGACTCTCTAGATTCTTCAATTTTCTAATGTTGAACCGTTGAATTTACTCACGTGAAATTTACGGGTTAGTTCTGTACTTTATTTATTGAAATGTGACCATTTTCTTGCCTCGACAATGAATATTTTAAAACTCATTTGATTGAGTTGCTGGTGAGTCATGGGCTCAGGGAGATAAGGATGTCTTCTAAGTTGCTCTTGAAGAATTTGACTTTTTTTTACGGGCGTTCGTAACAAAACTGCACTAGGGTGTAGTATCCTCAAAATTAAAGTGGTTTTATAATCAGCTCGCTTGTGAAAGATTCACCTATTTAATCACGTCGACGATGAGGAAGAAATTAGTGGAATTATTTTTTCATGTGGAATACATCATTTCCCATTAATATAGCAATGTGTAAAATTAATATTGACAGGGTTTTTTGCTCAAAAGATCAAAATTTCACACGATAAAGTGTTCAGAAAGAGGGCTCAAAGATTAAAATAGTAGGACTAAAAAGTTCTTTTTCGAAAATCAGGGACGTAGGAGGGTGATTCAACTCCATAATTATGAAACATGGCTCAACACTATTCCGGACAGAAGGGTTTGCAAGCTATAGAATAAGTCAGACGTTATTTAAATATGTAAAAATGTTAATATTCTATACCTGAAACCTGATCGTGAGCAGACAAAGGAAATGAAGAAAGAAAATGTTTTCCCAATGAATCCTCCAAAATTCGAAAAAGTCGAAGATATGGCCGACCTGACGTATCTGAATGACGCCAGCGTGTTACATAATTTAAAACAACGTTATTACGCTAAGTTAATATACGTAAGTTATTACAATGAATTTTTATTATGAATAAGGCTATACTGACCGGTATCGTGTGTCCAAACTCAAAACAGGTTAAAGATTTCAAGAAGGAACAAGTAGGCCAAGTAAACCCGCCCAAATTTGAAAAATGCGAAGACATGTCAAATCTTACTTATTTAAACGATGCCTCTGTACTTTATAATTTGAAAGAAAGATATTACGCTAAGCTCATTTACGTAAGTCATAAAAAAGTAGGAAAAAAAAATAGATTGGTGTGCCAGAACCCAATATGGATTTCCGCTTGTTTCTATTTTACTGCCTTGTAGTAAAGCATTTTTTCTTCATTCCATTTCTGTCTAAAGGACAGAAAGTTGTATTGCACTGTATATTATTTTGACGTTGATTTCTTTTGTTGTCTTAGAAACATCTTCATCAAACGTAATTAAAAGAGTGTTTTTTACTTTCACTTTTTACCCCTCTCTAAGAACCATACAACGCCTTTTCATTGTTTCATTCATCTTCATTTATTGTACATATATTTCATCGACGGCACAGTTTTTTGACAACCCGTTTTTTTTTCTTTTTTTCGTAACTTTTATAGATCAGTAGATTCCTAGGAATCAGGTCGCACGACTTTCGCTACCTGATCCTGATTTTTGTGTTTTTTATTTTTCATCATCCTTCTTCTGGTATGAATCATTATAATATTATTACATCATCTCATTTTTCTGCATCAGGCCGAATAGACGTGACCTGAATGTAGCTGTCAGAATCGCTATACCGGTTGATAGTATTTTGTTATTTGTAGTTTTAATTTTAGATTTCGTGTTTTTTTGTGTGGTAGACCGTACGTTGTTTGGACGCATGTAGGGTTGGCATTAAGATTTTAATGCTAGCCTTATTTTGACAGCGTACAAAGCTCGGAAGTTCTTTCTTCTTGGCTTGTCGCTTGCGTCATCATTATGTATTCTTACTCTTCCTGCGCTAATTGTTGCCCAAATTCGATAATACCCAGTGGATAACACCTGGAGTATACCATAGGTACACAACTTTTCGGACTAATAAGTAGACGTTTGGCATTTACCAACAATCAGCGCAGAATATTGAGTGAGAAGTATTTAGAAGTTTTGGTGATCGAATATTCTTGCTCGGTGGGAGTACCTCAGGTCCTTTGAAACGTTTTTTATACTTGCTTTTTTTCAAACGGCATAGGCAATCGAAAATTTGTTTATTATGATAAAGTAGACGAGTACACTATGCATAACCTTAGTTTGGAATCCTTATCAGGCTCGAGGAAGGATCATTAGAAAAGAATGCGAACTATAGCAAGACCTTTGTCCTTATGAAAGTTTCTTTGATTCGATATAAGCATACTATCAGAAACGTTTCAATCAGAGGTCTCAAAAGTGGAATGATTTTCCGACGCCACCGAGCGAACGAGTTTAAGTAGATTAAAAATTTAACCAAAAAATATAATTGAAATTTTCTCTGTTGACATGAAATTAATTTTATATTTCGGTATTTACAGACATATTCAGGTCTGTTTTGTGTAGCTATAAATCCTTACAAACGTTTTCCTGTATATACGACGCGTTGTGCCAAATTGTACCGAGGTAAAAGGCGAAATGAAGTTCCTCCTCACGTATTCGCTATCTCGGACGGTGCTTACGTCAACATGATTACCAGTGAGTTGATGCGAGTGACAATCCCTGGACTATAATTTTAAAGATGTGGACGATGGGGCGAATGGGGAAGAAGAGTCAATCTCAAACCATGAAAGTCTTTTATAAGGACGTTGATTCCAATAGTATATTACACAACTAGTGCGAAGAAGTGAAAAAAGAATTCTTGTGCAACTAGTGCAAAAAAAAGTGACAATTGCGCAAGAGATCATTTCTTGTTGTTCTCACGAGTTTTTTATGATGCTTTTCGCATCGATTACGCGAATTTCTCATTTTCCCCGTCCACATTTATGATGGTAATTCCTACTCTAAATTCCACTTTTTTTGATGTTCATTGCAGACAAAGAAAATCAATCTATGTTGATTACGTAAGTATGCGTCGCTGTTGTTGTTCCTTGTGTTACGTTTTGTATAATTTGCAAAAAATCATTTTGTTTGCCTGTAGTGGTGAATCTGGTGCCGGTAAAACTGAAAACACAAAGAAAGTAATCGCGTACTTTGCGACCATCGGTGCTAGTACCAAGAAAGATGAATCGGGCAGTGGAAAAGTAAGACACCTAATTTCTTCTTATTAAAAGAGATTATAGTGTGATGATTCTAAATCTACTATTATTGTTCTTCACCACTTTGTACAGGGAAGTTTAGAGGATCAAGTTGTACAAACGAATCCGGTATTAGAAGCTTTCGGTAACGCAAAGACCGTCCGTAACGACAACTCTTCTCGTTTCGTAAGTCAAATTGACTGATTTAAAAGAATGGTAATGAAAGTTGAGTCTTCATTCAAGTATGCAATGCATAGGGTAAATTCATTCGTATTCACTTCGGACCGTCTGGAAAACTGGCTGGAGCAGATATCGAAACCTACCTACTGGAAAAAGCTCGTGTAATTTCGCAACAGTCGTTAGAACGTTCCTATCACATTTTCTACCAAATCATGTCGGGAGCTGTACCAGGAGTGAAAGGTGGGATTTTTATTACAGTATTTCTATTGATCTAATTACATAACTTTTAGATATTCTTAAATTAAGTAATGATACAGTGCATGTGAGACCTATACACATCCCTTCGGACTTCAAAATGTGAAGATTGGACCCTATTTTTTTTTTTTAATAATGTGTTTTTCTAGACGTTTTTGTGACCGGAGCTGACTTTTGAGAGCCCGATGGTTTATCCCTGAAAGTTAGCTCCATCGCAAACGTCGATACCGAACAAAAAAAACCCAAGATACCGTTGATTAATATATTTTCTCGCTCGTTCAGACATGTGCATGCTCAGTAATAATGTACACGATTATAACTACATCGCACAAGGAAAAACAACAATTCCAAATGTCGACGATGGAGAAGAATTAACGTTGACCGATGTAAGAATCTTGTCTGTGTAGAGTCACTGTTGTAGTGAAAGTTCAGAAGAATTTTCAATTTTTTCCGTTTTGCTACGTAGACTTTTTTTTTCAAAGCTTTTGAAGATAATTAGAATTTAGGTTGGATCGGTACACTCAATTTATTTGGGATGTCAAGATTTGGAGTATATTTAGTTGGTTTTTTGTTCTTATTTAGTGCAAGCATCGCAATACACGAGCGTGCTCCGATTTTATGTAGTTTACACACCAACACACGTCAATGACGTAAATTATTGACGTTGTGTCTCAAGATGCTGTAAATATACTCTTCCCTAATAGTGATGACGTAGACTTCACCATAGAATAGTTGTTTATTTGATACCCGTTTTTCCTCATCAGTGCCGGTATCGATGACTCAAAAGATATTGTAGACTATTTTTCGAGTTTTTTTGGATTCTTTTCCTTTTTGTTTATGATGATACCTTTGCGTAGTCGTAGTCTATAGATACTATAAGAGACCTAATATACGTAGTATGTAGTAGTCTTATGGTACTTTTTTTTTGTAGGGTCGCTCCGCTGACCGAGCGATTACCTAACCTCTGTACACTAACAGATATTTTTTTGTTCTGGTTACCTGTAACAATTTTACAGCAAGTTGTTTACTTTCAAATAACATCAAAGATTACAATTTCGTAAGCCAAGGAAAAACTACCATTCCTGGTGTAGACGATGGCGAAGAATTCAAAATTACCGACGTAAGTTCAGAGTTTTTTCACGATCTACTGGAGAAGCTTGTTGCTTCTTTGCTGGGAGAGTTGATTCGGGAGATCTTCAGAGTCGAATTTCCAGTTGAGAATGGAGAAGTCTTGAAGAACTGATAAGTTAATGAAGGGTGAGGAAAAGGGACATTTCAACTGAACAACCTCAGTTTTGTTGCTTTGTTAAGAAATTTATGTTCTAAATTACATGGCGAATAGCTGTCTAGAAAAATAGCGGAAAGGGCCTACGTCTTTCCTGTTTTGACCACATTGAGTACCTCAATGATGAAAAGAATTGCTTTTGACAGAGAGAGCATAACAAACTTGGTATACTACGAAGCTACTCCTTGATTATAGAAAAATAGGAGCCAGGGAGATCAGAGCTTCCAGCGTCGAACACTCTCGCTCTTGATCAAAATTTTCTTTAATATAGGACGGAAAACTTCTCGTAATTTGTTCGTTATTAAATTACCCTCATTGACATCGCATTTTAGATAACAAAATCATTTGTTAACGACATAATGTCTTTTTTAAAATCCTTTCACCCCCCCCCACTCCGTAAATTTTCAGTATTGCAGGACATGAAATATTCTGATGGATTGCATTGCATTACTTCATTTTCCCGCTAATTATAAATGAACATACGAATTGTTCAGAGGGGGAGAGGAAGACTCGGCTTGCATAATTGATAATTTAAAGAAATTTACATCATCAGAATTTATGGAATGGAGAAGAGTCGTGGTATTTATTTTTCATTTCCTTTCCAAACAAAAAAATGAAGTCCAATCGATGGCGTTGCCAGAATTCAAAAAGCAAGGAAACCTCTTTTTTTTCATTTTTCAGTAATTTCGATTCTTTCAAAAATTCAATATTTCAACAAGGAACTTGGAGATTGAGAAATTGTAGATTTGTTTGTTAATTTCCTCCTATTTAGTCTTTTTGGTATTCCCTCTAATTTTTCTCGACGCTAGAATTTTTGGAAAAGTTCAAATTTTCATACTGTAGGTCTCTAGTGAGAGTCAATTTGATATGAGGGCTCAATGGAAGTGCGAACTTTCCGAACTTTTCCATTTTTACTTGGCGTAGTCTTTTCATTGGAATTGCGTTATATGCCAAGGGGGACAGGCTGCGCGCCACTTAGCCGTCTTTGATTACAGACCTGTTGTACTTTGATCAGAAATGCTACAAAAGGTCGACCTATCAACTCTGCAGATCTCTCGAATTTCGCCAACTCGCAGTTCTACTATAATGATTGCTTAGCTTTCAAAAGTGAGCTCTGTGAACATTCTCAAAATAATTTTCTTCACGCATAATTACATCTTCCCGAAAAAGAAGAAATTTAAGGTTTCTTTCAAGTTTTTATGTCAATGCATAATGTTTGTGCCTAACGAAATACACAGTAGCAAATCACTTTGTTGTAAATAAGTCTCGTATACCTCTGTCAACTCATGAATTAGTTGATGCTTCTCTATGTATACATGAGCCTCAGTGGCTCAGTCATTGCTTATGTCCGGTTCTAAAATGCATATTTCAAGAGAGATTTGAAACTTTCATCCACTTTTTAAAAGAGCTTTGTATGGATGATTTGAATTATGTTTGTAGAATGGCTGTAACCACGTAACCACACCCGAATAAATTGAAAGTATTGAGTGTATCAAAAGGTTATTGATTCGCTGTGATTGTGCATCCAAATGCCCATAAATAGCTCCCTCAATCCTGACTAACACATAGGGCCGGCATCTTTATTTCTTTCCATGTGGTGCAGAGCTGTTTTTCCCGAGGAATCACCCCTTTCCCCATCGCTCTGAAAAGCCGCTTCGTTGTGTGGTGCATTTCGTGCATGGAACTACACCGGGTGCCGGCCATGCTAACACACTTATTTAAAATATACCTATGTATTAGTCAAAATCAATCACAATTTTTCTGTTCTTCCAATATATTTAACTAATTTGCCTAACAGAATGTAACAATTTTGATTTAAAGCATTTTGCTATTCTTTATCATTATAATAATTAAATGGCGGAAGTATTGCTATCGAATGTCAGGTATTTATAACTTTCACTAGTATTTTCTCGGCCGAATTTGCATATGTAATTTTCATCCCATTCCGGACGTGATCCGTAATAATATTTCTCCTTCTAAACATTGTAGCAAGCCTTTGACGTCTTGGGTTTCACGCAAGAAGAAAAGAATGACATTTACAAGATTACCGCTTCTGTCATGCACATGGGAACCATGAAATTCAAACAGAGGGGTCGTGAAGAGCAGGCCGAAGCTGATGGAACCGAGGTAAGCAACTTTGGAGGCAAGAATCATTCAAAGGTTTTCCTCCTCCTTATAATCCTTAATGATTATTTTGTCTCACAGGAAGGTGCTAAAGTTGCCAAGTTACTCGGTGTTGAGGTAGACGACTTGTACAAAAATCTGTTGAAACCAAGAATTAAAGTCGGTAACGAGTTCGTAACTCAAGGACGTAACAAGGATCAGGTACGGGCAGGCTTCAAATCTTTGAATACTCGACGCGATTCGATCATCCTTATTTCATAATTTTATTGTATGGTTTAGGTCACCTACTCCGTGGGAGCCTTATCTAAAGGTATGTTCGACAGACTGTTCAAGTACCTTGTGAAAAGATGTAACGAAACGTTGGATACGAAACAAAAGCGTCAATCTTTCATCGGTGTACTGGATATTGCTGGTTTTGAAATTTTCGACGTAAGTTTCTAATTTGAAAATCGGATTGTCTTCCTATTCAGTTACAACTTTCAGTTACTATTTGAGAGCGGGAAAGTGCTCTCTCCCTCCATAAAAGAAGAAAAATACGCAGACAGAGTATTTTTCTTCTCGTTATTGTAAAAGAAAAACCCACTTTACCTAGCATGTTTCGAGATCTGTCCCTGTTCTTAACTATAAGCATGATGAATCGTTTTGCAACATTTTAACAAAGATTTTCCTCTTGTACAGTACAACGGATTCGAACAATTGTGTATCAATTTCACAAACGAAAAATTGCAACAATTCTTCAACCACCACATGTTTGTACTCGAACAAGAAGAGTACACAAGAGAAGGTATTGAGTGGGCGTTTATTGATTTTGGAATGGATCTGGCTGCCTGTATTGAACTTATTGAGAAGGTATTGTAGAGCCAGAAGACAAAGTGTACAAAATCAGCACTGGGTGAATGAAATATAATCTACGAAATTGCTTCACGACAACTTCCTAGTAGACAGAGTTTAGTTGTCGTGCTACAAGCTACGCTTCAGTTAATTACGATAAACAAAAACTGTAGTTGCAATTTTTTGTGGACTCGTTTTAAGTAATCGCAAAAACTTGTTCTACTTAGATTTTTTCTTTTTTGAACCGTCTAAATTAACGAGAGTAAAGCGTATACATGACTTACAACGAGCTATCTTTTTAAAAAATAACACGTTTTCGTTTTATTTTACTTTGGTTTATTGTAATTGTGTGTCACCGTAAGCTGTCTTATTTTATCGACAGGCATCAATTTCACAAACGAAAAGCTTAAACAATTCTTCAACCATCATATGTTCGTTATAGAACAAGAGGAGTATACGAGAGAAGGAATTGAGTGGGCATTCATCGATTTTGGCATGGATTTGCAAATGTGTATCGATTTACTTGAGACGAGAAGGTGTTCGTGTGATGGGAATGAAAGTTTTCTTTGGTGCTGGCCTGAAGAAAAAACAGTTCGATTTATGAAAATTTAGAGGACGAGTGATATAATGACTTTAGGAAGGAAGAAGAGGGGAAGGACTGATGACCTTATCTGTCCATTCTGTCAGGTCACGAAAGTCTTGAAATCTCGATTTCAGGATTCTTCTCACCAGCCATCAGGTCCCGTGAATGGGAGAATAGGCACCCTTGGTCTCTGGAACTGACCTTGATCCGAGTTTACGCTGCGGAAAAAAATCATGTTCATTCGTTAGCTACCGTACTATTTTTTCAACTTTATCATAAAGCACATTCCGTATTAATAAAAATTTGTTAAATCTATCAAATTAATGGGTAAAGAATGATAGAAAGATTTGAGGTGAGACTAGTTCGACCCCTCTTCATTTCATTCCCCTTCTTTTCCATGCCTTTGTTTTCGACCTGTAGGACGGTATTATTTGAAAGCTGACGAAGGAATGAGAATGTCAACTCGGTATGAGTGGGTCAGTACCAAGAAACTCAGGTAAGAGTTTTTGTTTCTCGGTTTTTTAATCAGTTTGCTTTGACTAACCAAGTGCACCATTTACCGATATCATTTATTTATTTAAGACACTTAAATGCGCGAATACGTATGTTGATGGTGTGACTGAAGAAATTGCCGGAATTTCTATGTTTATTTGAAATAAAATTCATGGCATTCTTCCGTGATCTGTCTACATTATACAGGTAGGATGGTGATTTTGTTTACTTTGAAGAAAAAAGTTGAAATTGAGAATGTTTACCTTTTTGAATGGAGAATGATAGAAGATAGAGAAGTGTTACCTGAGGGAAATGGGAGGATTTTTTCAGACGTGGATTTCTCAGTTGAAAAATGAATAAAATATGTTAACAAATGACTATTAATAGGACCTGTGAGCAACTGGATTAGATGATTGTAGTATAGGAGAGAATCGGGGGATAGGACATGAGCGCAAATACCATCGATAGATACCTACTAGATTATTCTTCATTGGAAAAATATGGACTATTTTCTCTAGAGTTTGATCCTAAAACAAGGGTTGGAAGATTTCAAGGGGAGGGGGTTCTTTTAAGTCTCACGTCTTAAAGTTTTTTTGATTTGTTATATTTTAATACTCGCGAAAATTCCTCTTGTAAACATTGCGTGCTGCTGGTCAGTCTGTTTTCGTTGGTCGGCCAAGATTAAATTTACCAGGGCATGATTCCTCCAATTAGAGTATACATATGAGTTCAGCTTTGGAAACGAAGAGGAGGTGAAATAACGTATTAAGATCCAGGATATTTTTTCGTAACCTGGTGGTGCGTAGAAAAGAAAACAAATCAAGTACTTCAATTTGTGGAATAAACATGATGAATTTTTCCATGAATAGCAATGTCAACACCATCCTACCTTGGAATCGTTGATTTTGATCGTGTCAGAAAGGAAGATAATTATTACGATCAATACGCGTTGTTAATGCTCACTTTATTTCTCTTTAGCCCATGGGTATTCTCTCGATTCTTGAAGAAGAATCTATGTTCCCGAAAGCCACGGACAAAACATTCGAAGAAAAGTTGATGAACAATCATTTGGGTAAATCTCCCAACTTCCAGAAGCCGAAACCACCAAAGCCTGGTGTACCGGCCGCTCATTTCGCCATCAGTCACTACGCTGGTATTGTAAGTACCCAAATTATTACTGCACTATTTGTAGCAGCCAGAGTTTCGGAGGCCTGAATGATGTTCCTAAGAATACCCTCTGAAATTAATGATTTAGCCCTTCATCCTAAATTTTGAATAGAGGTGTTTCTTCGGAGTCGTTTAGAGCGTCCCATTACCCATTTCTGGTTTGTGGAGCTAATTTTCGCAACATTGCATTGTATACATTTTTCCGTGTCTTTGTAGGTGTCCTACAATATCACTGGTTGGTTAGAGAAGAATAAGGATCCATTGAACGACACCGTCGTTGACCAGTTCAAAAAGGGCAGTAATAAATTGCTGATCGAAATCTTCGCTGATCATCCGGGTCAATCTGGTGGTAACGAAGCTAAAGGTGAGAAAAGTGTACTATTTGCTGAAAACTTTTCCTTCAAATTCAAATTTATCATTAACCAACAACATTGTGAAACACAGCTGGATAGGGGCAATTTTTAATTTACTCTTTTGAAAAGGAGTTTAAGAGTGCAGTAAGTTTCTTTGACAAACAAGAAAATAAAACTAGTTATTGTATTTTTTTTTTTTTTTTTTATCTCCCAAGAATAATTTAATCGACGCGTGTATTCTATTTTGAAAATTTCTAGCCCCTGGTAAACGTACAAAAGGTTCATCTTTCTTGACCGTATCCACATTATACAGGGTAATAATTTCGTTGTAATCTTACAATTGCCTAAAATTTTGTTGAGACGATTGTAACCTTGCTACGTGTACATTAAAAATAAAAATAAAAAGAATGAATATTTTACAAAAGAGTTGATAAGACTAAATTTCACGCAGTTTAATATATTGTACTTCGAAATTTTGTAACTGTTTAAAATATGATAACCTGTATAATTATGTCCAAATATCGCGATGAACGAACTTTCAAGAACGTTGTTAATAATATGAAATTCAATGATTTCTCTGTTCGTTCCACTAGGAGGTGGTAGAGGAAAGAAAGGTGGTGGTTTCGCTACTGTCTCTTCATCATACAAGGTATACAGAAACGACGGGGATAGCCAATTTTACTTGTTTTACCTCTTTCCAGCCTGACGACTTCTGTCAGGATTTTTTTCGTTTTGCCTGTACTTCTTCTCCACCCTGACTAATTACTGTCAGGGCTTGGTGTATCTCTCTATTATTTTGAACTTACTCTCTTCTTTTAAACCATTCCCTCTTGATCTATTTTTCGTACAACCTGAAATTTTACTATCAGGTCTCTTGTTCTACTTTTTCTTCTTTTATTGTACCCTTTATGTGTTTTTTCGTTCCTCACTCAGCTTAAATCCATTTTCTCGCTTAATCGACGTACACTATTGTGATGATTTTTATGATCGCGAAAAATGAATACCACACTTAGTATGTTAATCCTTTTTCGCAATGAAGAAATCTCCATAAAGCTGTACAAATTATCTTGACGAGTGGGTCAATTTTGCAAATCTCTTACTCTTTTTATTGACCATTGAATGCGAACCTTTATTCGTATGGTATTCTAGTATTTTATCACCTTTCTCATGTACCCCCTTTGTTATGCTGGTTATGCACTGCGTGGCTCAGTTGTCTAATTTTGTTCCTTCTTCTTTTGTAAATGGATCAAAAGTTGAAAAAATCATCGAAAGGATACGAAATTTACGACTATCTGAGTGCGCAGGGAAAGTTTAAGAACGATTATTTGGACGAAAATCGTTGTGTTATGACATAATTAATATATTGACCTTTGTGTGCTTTTTTCTTGTTTTCCACTGACCTAAATTATTTTGTACGTTTACTGTGACATTTTATTCTCAAATTCGTGTTTTGAAGATACTTAATCGAACAAGTGTTGCTAGTGAGCACCTCATAATGGCTGCTAATTACAGAAATAACAAGAATATAATATTAATAAATGGATCATTCTGATTCAAAACTAACTGTAGTGTTTTAAACCTCACTTGCGCAAATTGTCCTAGACACAGAATTGAAACTCAGAATAAATTTAGAGAGCAGGAGGTATTTTAAAATTCAATTCAATTTTACTGTAATTTTGCGCTTTGAACGAAAGTGCCCAATAGTCTTCTGATCATGGTCTTTGTAAACCTTGATTGCTCTCTATCATCACTGAGCCTGCTAACGTATCTTTGTGAAAAATTGTGATCAAGTGGACGATTATCTGAGTAATTTTTCTTACTCCTCGCAGGAACAACTGAATAACTTGATGACCACGTTAAGAAGCACCCAACCCCACTTCGTACGTTGTATCATCCCCAATGAATTGAAACAGCCTGGTAAGTACTACTCGTTTTTTCCGTAATCATTTTTCAGTTTCGAACAAAAACTCACCAATCGTCCTCTTCAATACAGGTGTCATTGACTCCAAATTAGTAATGCACCAGTTGACTTGTAACGGTGTACTGGAAGGTATCCGTATTTGTCGTAAAGGATTCCCCAACAGAATGGTATATCCCGACTTCAAGCTCCGGTAAGTTTTTCCGACTACTCCTTCTCACTCATAATACTGAGTAAAGATATTATTTTTATAAAAAATATCCAAATTCACTCTCCGAGTAACGAAGCAAATCTGCGCGAATGACCTTTCTTTTCTCCCAAAGATACATGATCTTAGCTCCAGCGGCAATGAGCGCTGAACCAGAAGCGAAAAAAGCAGCCGCTAAATGTCTAGAAGAAGTCGGCCTGGAACCTGATAACTATCGTATCGGTCATACGAAGGCACGTAATTTCGTAGTTCCGTCCCTATTTTTGAAGATTTTATTTTGCCCCCCATTTCTCGTAGCTCTGTATTTAGTTTTCATCAGCTGTTCGTCTATTCGTACATGATGATACAGTATGCAGTAATATTTTAGTACACATCCACATCGCATCGTATATTGTTGAACCCTTTTTTGTAGCTAGACCTGTATTATTTATTATTTAGCCACGTTTACCGAAGTGTTAATTGCGTACGTAATTTTTTTACATTCCTGCTGTTTTTAAACAAAAAGATACAAAATTTTGGCGCCAGCCGCTGTCGATCAAACCTCCGATCCGAAGAAGGCAGCCGCTGTCATTTTGGAAAACGTGAACTTAGATAGCGACCAATACCGACTTGGTCACACTAAGGCATGTACCCCGAGTATTCTTGTACCTGTAGTATATTGAGTGTGGAATTGTTTTAGATTCGATTGCTGTGGGTTTTCTTCCTTCTGTACCTCTTTTTTTCTCTCAGAGAGCGCTCCGATAAACGTGTGTCGCCTCTCCCTTCCATTTACGATGACATCTTTTCTATGACCGTTCTTCGAAAAAGCCACGTTAATACTGGAATTCGAAGTCGGTTTCTCGAAATCTGGCCTACTGTACATAGTATAATATTTCCTACGACATTATTAGTAATATTATAGACCGCTACAATTTTTATCGCTTCGTAGATTCCCTAACAGTTGTAGATTTGTATGACTAAGGCGTTTTTGGTGTTCCATATTGTTCACATTATCGCAATGGTGGGCCTGCTCCCGCTGCTGCAGTTGCGATACCAAAAATAATCAGTCCTCTTGCCAGGAGTGTGGTTTTTCCCACTGTAATCGTGGTGTATTCGGTTTCAACGTAATAGCAATGGACTGAGCCCACCAGTGTGATAGTGAAAATTATGCGACATAATATGGAACATTGTAAATGCTTTATAAGTATTTCTTAGCGTGTTACTTCTTTTTTCTTTTGCGCTGCTGATCGTGTGCTGTTTTGCATGCACGTTTGCATTGTTTTTTGTTTTTTGTATTGTACAGATATAGGATATTATTCGCTCGTGGAGTTTCTGACATAATGGATGATAAGCTGGCGTCAAAAAATATTATTGAAGGCTTACAACTGGAGCCCGAATCATATAGGTTGGGACATAACAAGGTATAGCGACAGAAATGTACAGTTCTTTTCGCGAAATTGATAGAGGGGGATGAAAACAAAATTCAGATTACCCGATTGAAATTTAGAATTGTATACAAGTACACTCTTTCAGCAAGAGTTTGACATCGTTTGATTTGGCTCTGAGGTTGCTTCCAAACAATACATGACGTCATATTTAACAAAGATTTTCTGTTCAAGAAAGTCGATCAATTCAAATTCTTCTTATAGAGCATTTTTGTTCTCAAGAAACGCATTTTTTTGTCAGTACTAAGAAAGAGTTGAAACAACGAAGATTTTTTGGTATACAGAATAGAATGAGAATATCCTATGAAACCAATAATGCTTTCACGACTTATGAAAAAAGGATTGTACTTTCTTTTCTTCTCATTTCAGATTCAAACGCATTTTTACCTTTAAAAATCCAAAATAATTAATGACTGATTCCCTCTCATTTCTTTTGACATTTAGCTTACAATTACGCATTGACTCACCTTGATACACTTTTTTTTATTTCTTTTGCTGTAATTTCTTCTCTGTGGGCGCTTAGGGGGATGGGGAAAAGAATAATTGACTCGCAGTAAGTACGTTGAGACACCAGTATGTGAGTTTCAGAACGAAAAATTCATTATTCTTTCGTGTACTATCGCAGGTCTTCTTCAGAGCTGGTGTGTTGGGTCAACTTGAAGAAATTCGTGACGACCGTCTGAGCAAGATCATTTCTTGGATGCAAGGCTACATTCGTGGTTACCTGAGCCGAAAACACTTCAAGAAACTGCAACAACAGAGGTGAATATTAGATTTTATCGAAGTGAAAGCTGAGAAAGTTGACCGCCTGCGAGAAGATAAAAGCGAATTTTGAGTTCACGCCACGTGATTGTAAAATACGAGTGAAAAGGTACCGTGAAATCACGTACAAGCGTGTTGCGACTGGCAACCTTTAACAAGATCATGGTCATCTATCGATGCTTCTTGAAACAGTGTTGTGACGAAGTGAAGTCGGTATTTTCGCAATGTGCTTTCGATGATCGTCGACGTTCTTGTGTTTCATCAAAGCGGAAGCTACTCGACTGTAAACGTCCGATCATTATTTTCAAAATCGATAATTATACTTTCAGTAAGCCTTGTCAAATTCGTCTAGCAACAAAAAAAAAAAAAAAAAAAGGATTTTATTGATTACTATGTTCTAAATAAATTATCGCTGCAGAAATGGAGGACACGATCAATTAACCGCGAAATTCTTGAGGGGAGGGAGTTTTGAATGACATTCTATTTAATACTTCAACCTTCTGTATTTTGAAGAAAATTCTTCAGTGCTGAGGGGTTGACCTTCGAATCCATTCCTATGGCTTTACTTTTTAAATTTACTTGAATTCAGAGAATTTTCTAATATCTTCTAGGTGAGAGGTTAAATTTTAGAAGGTATAAGACTCAAAATCAAAATTTTTCAAACTTTTAATATCTTAGAAACTTTTTGAAATTGTAGGCAACCATCAACAACATTTTCAAGTCTTTCTCTCTTCCCTTATGAAGGTAACAATTTTTCAATACTTTGTGGTAGACCTTGTCCTCGCTTGTGCAAACGAGAAGTCTGAATTAAGGCGAATGACTGGTTTCGACCTTTGGGTCTTGTACGTACAAAATTTCCAGCTGTAAAGATGAAAAATATTTCAAAAAGAAGAGATAGAAAAAGGGGATCCTTCTTGTCTCTGGAATTTGAAATAATAGCGCTATATGATAAAACCTTCAAGATCTTTTCAGATTTGATAATAATTTTCTCTTCTCCTTGCTCAAATACTCTGTCGCTAATTCCTTTATCTCGTTGCACTTTATTTCATTGATTCTTCCATATTCCCCTCAAAACCGCTCTCATACGATTCTTCAGTCGAATAGATAGAGTGAAGAATATGAAAGGAATCAAAAAGGAAGTAGGAAGAAAGGATTTTCTATTTTTGACATGTTTCATGTTTTTACTCTGACCTGACCCTAATTTGAAATTTTCGGAATCCCCTCCCCCCCCCCCGCTTCACCCTCGTCTCTCCTCAGGTGATTCGAAAATTTGCGAGTTCATCCCGCGAGTTCACCTTGCCCAGTTTATATACCAGGTTTATATACTAGCTTCATTATATGTACTAGCTTCATCTCTCAAACTAGACATTTGAGACACAGAAAAGACCCTATTTTTTTCCCCCTGTTTATATACTAGGTTTATACTGGCTTTATGATAGCTATATACTATCTTTCCGAGTGCCTCCCCCCCCCCATTCACCCTTGGTTGACTTATACTAGACCAGGAAGCGGGACGAACGAACGGAGCGAGTGAGTCCCAGAAAGCAGTCAGCCTAGAATACTCTAAAGTAGACTCATACTAGAACAAGAAGCTGGAAATTTTGGAAATTTTTGAAGGATGAAGAGCTTAAGACGACTGGTGAAAAGACATGAAACATGATCGTTATATTTTTGGCAACGCCAAGAAATCCTTCCTTTTTTTTCTAATAATATTCATATTTTATAAAAATTTGCGCAGATTGGCCCTGATTACTGTCCAGAGAAACTTGAGAAACTACATGAAATTGAGAACATGGGCATGGTGGAAGATGTGGACTCGTGTAAAACCTTTACTCAATGTTGCCAACATGGAAGACGACATAAAGGTGAGGGGATCGAACGAGAAACGTAAGCGCGTAAACTATTTTTAAACGCTACCAACAAATTTCATAACCAATTGGAGAGCGATCGTGCGAACGATATTGCATAAATTACCCCTACTTGTTGATAGCATATGCGAAAGTATCGCTTGAATTGCATATAAAAACGTTCTGCAATTCACTTTCCCTATTTTCTTTTAATTTTCTTATATTTCATCGCTCGAGGCGACGTAAATTCTTTAACTCGTATCGTGGGACGGTAAAAGTCGTGTCTTCAGAATCAAATGTCAGAAGTTGGTGGTAGTTAATATCGTAGTTTACGCGATAGTAATTAAGTGTAAGTTTGGAGTGTTGTAATTGGTAAACATGGCTGATGAGAAAACCGAACGTGAACAGCGATTGGAAGAAGAAGTCGAAAGTACAAAGGCCGCCCTCGAGAAGGAAGAGAAAGCAAGGAAAGAACTGGAATCGTTGAACAGCAAATTACTCCAAGAGAAGCAGCAACTGTTATCGAATTTAGACACCGAGAAAGGCGAATTATCTACCATTGCTGAGAAAGCCAACAAATTACAAGCGCAGAAGAACGATTTAGATTTACAATTACAAGTAAGTTTTTATTAGAATTTCATAATAATCCGAGCTTCCAGCACCCCCTCCCCCCGCTGCGAGTGTTCACAACGTCGGATAGTTGAAAAAAAAAATGAAACTTAATCTTTAATCTCTAATAATAGGGATTCAGTGGATTTTTATATTTTTTAGTGATAAATAATTATTCTTCCCTCTCCATGTACATAGTATAAAAATTTTCGGCTTTGGTGTGGGTTTGAAAAATCGTATTTTTTTGCATCTTGAACCTACAAAAGTAATTGAATTAACAACTTGGGATCAGTTGTCACACTTTCCCCTCAGATTTCAGAAATATTCTAGATTGATTTGAAACACATAGAGAGTTTTCAACAACTTTTACTTAAATTTTCATTTATTTTTCTAGGATATTCAAGAAAGGTTACAATCAGAAGAAGATGCTCGTAATCAAATATTCCAACAAAAGAAAAAATTAGAACAAGAAAATAATGGACTGAAAAAAGATATTGAAGATCTCGAATTAGCTTTACAAAAAGTGAGTACCTGATCATACCTACAAGTTGACTTTAATTGAATCGAATATAGCTACAATTTTCGTTTTCATTTTCCAGTCCGATCAAGACAAAGCGACCAAAGATCATCAAATAAGAAATCTAAACGATGAAATCGCCCACCAAGACGAAATCATCAACAAATTAAACAAAGAAAAGAAAGTTCAAGGAGAGTCTGTTCAAAAGACTTCGGAAGACTTACAGGTGAGGATGAGGTTTTACTTATTCATTCGAGTACCTACCTACATCAATTTGTCAGTACTCTCTGCAATGATATTTCTTATCTGACTCATAGGCTGCTGAAGATAAGATTAACCATTTGAATAAGGTCAAATCGAAATTAGAACAGACCTTGGACGAGTTAGAAGACTCTCTAGAACGTGAGAAGAAATTAAGGCAAGTCAGAATTTTAAACAAAACCCAAACCTTTACAATCAGTTTTTCAAAATTTCTCTTTTTTCTTGTAGAGGTGATATCGAAAAGTCGAAGAGGAAAATTGAAGGTGACCTGAAACTCACTCAAGAAACGGTCACCGATTTAGAAAGAAATAAGAAAGAATTAGAGCAGACGATCATTCGCAAAGATAAGGAAATTGCCTCGCTCACTGCCAAATTAGAGGACGAACAAGTTCTAGTAAGCAAACAACAGAAACAGGTCAAGGAGTTACAAGCTCGTATTGAAGAGCTCGAAGAGGAAGTTGAGGCCGAGCGACAAGCTCGAGCAAAGGCCGAGAAACAGCGTGCCGACCTTGCGCGTGAGTTAGAAGAGTTGGGCGACCGTCTCGAAGAAGCTGGTGGAGCCACCTCCGCTCAGATCGAACTGAACAAGAAACGTGAAGCCGAAATGAGCAAACTGAGACGCGATCTCGAAGAAACCAACATTCAACACGAAGCTACCTTATCTAATCTGAGGAAGAAACACAACGACGCCGTGGCCGAAATGGGAGAGCAGATTGACCAACTTAATAAACTGAAAACCAAGTATGTGTTCGATGAATTTGGGTTATTAGTATTAGTAGTTCTACTTATTATTATTTTGTTAATCATTTTGAGTCATCAAAATGCAAATGATGAGCCCTTTTTTTACCGACGGGTTTATGTCATTCAGGGCTGAACATCATTCTAATTATTTGGACAAAGAATTGAGTACCGCGAGAATCTTTGCTGACCAAGTTGTCCGCGAGAAGGTACTTTTCAATCGCTCCCCCCTTATCTTTGAGATATTTACAGCATGGTCCCATCTCATTTCTAAACACGTACCCTGCCTGCTCACTGTTTATTACAACTACGAGTAAATAGTACTATGTATCTTTACTAACCGATCATTTCTTTCTGTTTGCTCGATGATAGAGCTGAGAAAGAGAAATGCCAATACTTGTGCGAACTCAACGATATCCGCGCTAGTCTTGACCATATTAGCAACGAGAAGGTTTGTTTTGAAAGGATCTTACAATTCACAAAAGCTTTGCCGAGAGTGTATCTACATTTATAGTGTACACGTACACATACTGCTTTTTAAAACTCCATTTCTTGTATTGACAGCTTTTTGTGTCGTCGATTTATGTGCTTCAGAGTGTACAAGAGGGAATAATGTGTAATGGGGGTTGCAAAAATGAAAGCGTTCAAACTCTGATGACCTTTTTTCTTATATTCACTACGGGATTGAAGAAAAGTTCACAATGAAAAATGCTCAATTGAAATCGAGACCAGCAATGGATCAAAATATTTTTGTCCAGAACGTTTCATGCAGAATTAATTTGATAAATTCTAATGAATGTGTCAGAATAATTCTGTGTCCGCTCTTCCTTTGAACCAAACAGGTATCTCAAGATTAAGAGGAAGTCTTCATAACGTCGACTGATTTTTTCTTTCTAGAGATACCTAAATCGAAGGAGAATTCGAAAAACTTTGCACATTATTAATGTAGACTAACTGATCGAAATATTGTATCGCTTAGAGAGGTTGCTTGATTACATTCATAATTAATTCGAGTGTTCATGTACAATTAATATCCCTTCGACGAAGAGAAAGCCGAACTTCGACAGCAAAATTTACAATTCATTCTCTCATTGAACAAATGCTAATAATAATCTCAAAAATTATCATTTTTGTAAACTCATATCAATTTGTTTTTTTTCATTATTTTAACAAAGCTTCGATTGCAAAAATAGACGTCAACTTTTGTGCGATGTGCTTCTTACCCAAATTTATAAATTTTTTAAAATCAATTTAGGCCGCCACTGAAAAGATTCTTAAGCAACTCCAACATCAATTAGGCGAAACGCAAGGTAAATTGGATGAAACGAACCGCACTCTTAACGACTTCGATGCCGCCAAGAAGAAGCTCGCCATTGAGAACTCCGATCTACTCCGCCAACTGGAGGAAGCCGAATCTCAAGTGTCGCAGTTGAGCAAATTGAAGATCTCTCTAGCCACTCAGCTCGAGGACACCAAGAGATTAGCCGATGAAGAATCTAGAGTAAGTTCTAGGCCTCTTATAAATTTCTCGTAAAGCCTACCAAAGCAATAATTTTTCATTTCTAATCAATAAATAGCTTTTTAAGTGCCCACAAAGCTATCTTATCATTGATTCAGTATGGTTCAGAAAAAGGATATCAATTTTATTTTTCTATTCTTTTTTTCTTCTTCTAGGAACGCGCTACTCTGTTAGGTAAATTCCGTAATCTTGAGCACGAGATCGATAACATCCGCGAACACTTAGATGAGGAGGCTGAAGCCAAGGCCGATCTACAGAGACAGTTGAGCAAAGCTAACGCTGAATCTCAGTTATGGCGTACGAAGTATGAATCAGAGGGTGTGGCCCGTATCGAAGAATTGGAAGAAGCCAAGTACGTTATAATATCTACAGTCTGAAATATAAGTCGAACGTTCAACTTGGAACGTGATACTTCATCTTTCTAAAACTGAAATTCAACTCTGTTTTTATTCATCAAATCTAAACAATTTCTACTTCTTTTTACTACTACCATGTGTAGCAAAGTAAATTTTCCTCAGGGGAAGCAAAAATTTTTCAAAAAAAATTCAGAAGAATTTTAGTATTTTTTAATTTTTGTCAGTCGTTTGTGAGGGGAGGGGGCCGTTGCCCCTTTACTTTTTGTCTTGGGGGGATGCTCCTCCTGCCCCTCCTATTCCGCCATCTATGACTACTACTACTGCTTAGTCCAATTTTCAAAGTTTGACCTGGCTGAACATCGAGTTCACGCCAGGAGCTAACGTACTCCGCCTCGTCTTTTCATCAGAAAGTCATTAACATTTTTTTTTGGATCCAATCAAAATTTAACTATGCCAGAGGCTATTCTAGATATTTTAATCTCATCTTCTCTCGCCTAGCTATCACCGTAAAACGTTACTTTCGTGTGAGGGTCGGCGCTTACTTCTTTTTTCACAGATTGAAATTATTTTTTCTAGACGCAAGTTGCAAGCTCGTCTGGCCGAAGCCGAAGAAACCATCGAATCTCTTAACCAGAAGGTCATCGCTCTCGAAAAAACCAAACAACGTTTGGCCACCGAGGTCGAAGATCTACAACTCGAGGTGGACCGTGCCACTGCTATTGCTAACGCCGCCGAGAAGAAGGCTAAGGCCATCGACAAAATTATTGGCGAGTGGAAGCTGAAGGTTGACGATTTGGCCGCTGAACTCGACGCCAGTCAGAAAGAATGCCGCAACTATTCTACCGAATTATTCAGACTCAAAGGTGCCTACGAAGAAGCCCAAGAACAGCTGGAGAGCGTTCGACGTGAAAACAAGAATTTGGCTGGTATGTAGTTTCTTCCCTAATATTACTATCTCTAAATAAACGTAATTGTTTATTAAACTTTTTACCCTCATGTTACGCTTAGACGAGGTTAAAGATTTACTTGACCAAATTGGAGAAGGTGGACGCAACATCCATGAGATTGAAAAGGCTCGTAAACGATTGGAGGTCGAGAAGGATGAACTTCAAGCTGCTCTAGAAGAAGCGGAAGCTGCTTTAGAACAAGAAGAAAACAAAGTCCTCCGAGCTCAGTTAGAATTATCTCAAGTGAGACAAGAAATCGACAGGAGAATCCAAGAGAAAGAAGAAGAATTCGAAAACACGAGGTCAGGCTTTTGTATGGTATTATTGTGAACCTACTTGTTTCGTTTTTCCATGATTTCTATAAAAGGAATTCTTGATACAGAAAGAACCACCAACGAGCCTTAGATTCGATGCAAGCCAGTTTGGAGGCCGAAGCTAAAGGTAAAGCTGAAGCTTTGAGAATGAAAAAGAAATTGGAAGCCGACATCAACGAATTGGAAATCGCTCTCGACCACGCCAACAAGGTAAAACTGTAGCCGATTACATTGAAGTCGTGCTGTCTTCATACTTCACTCTCACTCCTTGTTCTTCCTTGTAGGCAAATGCTGAAGCCCAAAAGAATATCAAACGTTACCAACAACAATTGAAGGATGTACAGACTGCCCTCGAAGAGGAACAACGAGCCCGTGAAGACGCCCGCGAACAATTAGGCATTTCCGAAAGACGAGCCAACGCACTTCAGAACGAATTAGAAGAATCCAGAACTTTACTGGAACAGGCTGACCGTGGCCGTAGACAAGCCGAACAAGAACTTGGCGACGCTCACGAACAGTTGAACGAATTATCAGCTCAAGCTACCTCCATTTCCGCTGCCAAGAGAAAATTGGAAGCCGAATTACAAACCTTACACGTGAGTTTCCTATCGATAAATTTTTA
Organism: Aspidiotus destructor; assembly: GCA_035079395.1. Classification (NCBI taxonomy): domain Eukaryota; kingdom Metazoa; phylum Arthropoda; class Insecta; order Hemiptera; family Diaspididae; genus Aspidiotus; species Aspidiotus destructor. The sequence continues at coordinate 3,039,925 of JAVHKZ010000017.1, read as the reverse complement.
CAATTGAATTTACGTAATTTTGATTTATTTTCTTCTCTTTCGCTCAGTCCGACTTAGACGAACTCCTAAATGAAGCTAAGAATAGTGAAGAAAAAGCCAAGAAAGCAATGGTAGATGCCGCCCGACTAGCGGACGAACTTAGAGCTGAACAAGACCACGCACTAACGCAAGAGAAATTAAGGAAGGCTCTCGAAACCCAAATCAAAGAATTGCAAGTACGTCTAGATGAGGCGGAAAGCAACGCCCTGAAAGGTGGTAAGAAGGCCATCCAGAAATTAGAACAGAGGGTACGCGAATTAGAGAATGAACTGGACGGTGAACAACGTCGTCATGCTGATGCCCAAAAGAATCTAAGAAAATCCGAACGTAGAATTAAGGAATTGAGCTTCCAAGCCGAGGAAGACCGAAAGAACCACGAACGTATCCAAGACTTGGTCGACAAATTACAACAGAAAATCAAGACTTACAAGAGACAGATAGAAGAAGCGGTAATTTTCAGTTCGAATTCCTTCCTATTTTTATTCATAGATCGCATACTTACAGGGTTTTTTTCTGTTTAATTTCTGTAGGAAGAAATTGCCGCTCTCAATTTAGCCAAATTCAGAAAAGCTCAGCAAGAATTAGAAGAAGCGGAAGAACGCGCTGATCTAGCGGAACAAGCCATTCAAAAGATGAGAACGAAAGGCCGAGCAGGCTCCACCGCTAGAGGATCTAGCCCAGTTGTAAGTATTTTGTTTTACATTTTTCATTAGTCGCAAGTTTTTGCATTTTAGTAGGATGGAAGAATTAATCGCCCTCTACAAAATTTTTTCTGTTCAGCCAAAAATAAGGCCACGAAAAATTCCAGTCGAGTAGTGAGATAGGCATTTTGTCGTTTGTAAGTTATATAAAGATCCTGTGTTCGTTACCATATTTCACAGCCCATTGTAGTAGTGCTTGAGAAAAAGAGAATGTATTTTATCATCATTAGGCCCCTGCATGCAGTATTGAATTCATGAAGTATTTTAACCTTTGCCTCCTTTATAGCGTAATATTTGTGAAACGGAATCTTGCATTCGTTTGCCTCGTAGAGATACTTCCACAGTTCGTCATACTACCCAACTAATTAAAATATTTCATTTTAATCCTCGCAGAGCCATCATCATCGTCCACCAGTGAAGCCGCAATTTGACGGATTATCGTTCCCACCACGGTTTGACTTACACGATGGTGATTTTTAAGAAAGGAAAACTAGGAAGACCTGAACAAGTGTGGTGAAACTCTCGACAACATTTACACATTGCATTCGACGTTTTTGATTAACATAATTTCTTTATCTTACATAAAATGCACACGCGGGTAGGGAATAATATCAAAACGCTATTTATTAAATTATTTATTTATTTGTTTATTTTATAAAATCGACAGTTGTTTAAAGAAAGAAAGAAAGAGAAAAAAAAACTTTTATTTACTATTATAATTACATCTGTGAACAGTACTACGGTATAGTGATTATAGTGTAGTAATGAAGAATCATAATATATTTGAAGAACGCTCTTTTTATTTCAAATCTGACGTACCTTTATGTTCTTATGAGTGCGAAATAGAGAATGGAATTGAATACGCTTTGAATTTTCATGATCTACCAACATCCATCGTATTACCATTGGCTGTGGGTCCGGGAGGGCCTCCGTAGCTGAAAATTATGTCGAATTAGAAATAAAGTACCTACCGATACAGGTGTACCAAATATTTGATTATCATGTAGCCTACCTACCATGAAATGAGATGAAGATAAAAACCAAGGCGATATTCTCTCTCTCCCTTCTCTTCACCAATGAAATTCGTCTCTATATTACTTATTATTGACAACTCAATCAGTATTTGCAAGGGACAGCGAGTCACTGAATTTTCATAAACTTGCACGATGGAACTGTACAAAACGAGAAAACAAAAAAGTACGCGGGAAGCGATAGCATTTTATCACCCTCTCTAGTCATTCTAATGGAAAGGAGGTGTTGGAACAAACGAATATGGGATTATTCGGAGTAAGACGTTGGAAATTCGCCACTATAATAACAATTCGTAAGTTGGATAAGGTTTGTCAAATTTGTTTTATTGACCGTCTCGCTGCCGCCTTTAATTCTAGTACAATCGCTTAAACGCGAGCGTTGTTTCATTGATAAGCCAAACCAGGAGGAGAATTTATTGACCCATCTTTTACACTGCGTATCATCCAGAGCGTTCATGATAACTGTGACATGCTGGAGGATGTTTTGTATCCATGTGGTTACTTCCGCCGCTGCATTGTCATCTACAACAGTAAATGGACAATCTAATTGTTACTACGAGACCTACGAACATTACTCTCTGAAGCTTACGAATGAAATCAGACACACCAGTATCCGAATCTACTTCTGACTGCCCGCTATCGGAGCTGCTCTCGGGAATCGGTTGAAATCGATTAATGTGGGATTGCGGAACACGGAACTGCGGATCCACTTTTTTACGTCTAGTATTCATAAATAATAATTCGTTCCGTAATTCAAATATAACTGAGTATGCATGTTGAATCATGATAAAAAGACAGTCACTAACTTTGAGAAGACTAAGTCATTGAGGGAATCCATGTTTGCGTATGTGAATCGTTTCCTTCGAAGCATTGGTGCGACAAGTTCAATAAATCGTCCGCGATTAAAACCAACGTTAGCTGCCATCTATATAATTTACTACTTTTTCCAAAACACTTTTTGCAATCTATAATTTTATTAATTACCTAATTTGTATTTGTAGGTAAACGGAAAACAGAATCTTCCTTGTCAGTTGTCACCATCAAACGATCAAAGCCACAGCATTACCATGCATCACTGCACGGCCTTCTACAATTTGTAGAAGGCCGTGATCACTGCCATGCATCGAGTATTTTTCTGATACAGATTACGCTCAACAACGAGTGCCAACGAGCGACGGTCCGTCGGAAAAATGACTTCGGATCGCAGATAATATAGTAATTCCACAATACCGACAAACCTAAAATCTTATTAAAAGACGAGACAAGAATGCACCCATAAAAACTCCTTTATTAATAATATTCGTATTCAACACCTCGTATTTTGACTCCATCGTATAGAACTACACACCATAGTTCCTTACCCGTATTACAACAATAACAAAAATAATACAAGACGAGAGAAAACAGATCCGAAGTTCGTAAGCCGTGCGGTCGTAGAATGTCTACAGCTGATGACGAGTTGTTAGTTCCAAGCAACACAGACAGAGAACACCACCAGGTCTATATCGTCGATTTTCCAACGCTCCCTTCTCGGCGGAGCACGTGACAAATGAAGCATCGGTAGTATTTGGAACTGCGACGACGAAACACCAAAATCGACGATACCAATCATTAAACCATATCCGCACATCAACATCTGGACTCGACGAACTTCATCAATGCATTCCAATCATCGTTTCGCCTGTAACACACCCTAACCTAATATCTTGTTTTCTACCCAGAAACTATTTTTACCTCATTTTAATTCTAACATCTTATTTCTATCATACTCTAATTTTTACTGCAAGTTAATCGAACATGTTGGACTCCGCTGAAACAAATATCAAAGGAATTACTCGATATTATAAACTATTTGATTTCTAAATTTTTGAAATTTTTGAGTCCCCAAGGCTTTAGTAAACATGTCCGCTAACTGATCCTCAGTACTTATCCATTTAATATCTACATTTCCGTTTGAAACTTCTAACCTCACGTAATGGTAACACAACTTGACAATATGTTTCAAACTTTGAGGATCATCTGACTTGGCAATGTTAATAGCTGCCATATTATCTTTATACAGTATGGGCGACGTTTCCAATTTAATAATTTGTTTGCACATCTCCCTTAAGCTGACCAGTTCTTTACAGGCTAATGACATACCAATATATTCTGCCTCAGATGAGGACAGGGCAACATGTGACTGCTTCTTGGTACGCCAATAAATTACGTCAGCGAACAATTTTATGATTAATCCACTGGTAGATTTTCCTACTTCATCATTAGTACCCAAAGAAGCATCGACGAAACATTCTAATTTTTCTCCCTTACTCTCGTATTTTAACCCCAAATCTAACGTGCCACTTAAGTACCGAAAAATCCGTTTAATCTTCAACCAGTCTCCGTACACATAATTTGCCTGTTTTCTGCTCATTACATTTACTGCGTAGGTTATGTCTGGTCTCGTGCCATTCGCCAAAAATAATAAGCTACCGATAGCTTGTCTGTAAGGATAAGTACCTTCTTTCTCTATATCTTCTTGAGATTCGTTTGATTTTTGCTCACAATCACGCGTCACCATAGGCGTGGAGACAGGATTACACTGCCACATACCAAACTCTTTCAGAATTTTCTCCGTGTACTTTCTTTGGTTAATATACAATACTTGATTTCTTATATCCCTCTTTATTTCAAATCCCAGATATTTTTCAGGACTTCCAAGATCACGCATTTCAAATTCTGAGGCTAATTTCTTTTTCACCTGGCTTATTTTATCACTGCAATTTCCAGCCAGTAAAATATCATCCACAAAAAGTAAAAGCAGTATAAATTTGTTATTTTTCCGCCAGGTGAACATACAGACCTGAAAAGGATAACTTGTAAAACCAAGTGTCACCATAGCCTCTCAAAATCTTTCATACCACCTTCGTGGACTCACTCGTAAACCATATAATGCTCTTTGTAATTCACACACGTAATTATCTTTCATATTCTCCCTTCTTTCAAAACCTTCCGGCAATTCCATATAAACCGATTTTTCTAGACTACCGTTTAAGAATGCAGTTTTTACATCAAGAGAATTTAATATTAACTGATATTTGTTTACCACAGATAAGAAAAATCAAACATCTGTCATTCTAGCCACAGGCGCATAAATTTCAGTTCGATCATAAATATTTCTGTCTGTAAATCCACAAACCACCAATCTTCCTTTAAATATTTTATTTCCTCCTTTCACTTCTTTTCTCTTAAATAACCACCTTGATGTCATAATTGGCTGGGTAGTCGGTACATCTTGTCTTTTTATAATTTTCCACACATTATTCTTATTCAACGAATCAAACTCATCATCTATCGCCTTTTTCCAATTTTGCCACTCATCAGATTTTGTGGCATCAACATAATTTTGTGGCTCATTTTCGAGATAAAGGCAGTCAATGTCTACGACTTGTTTTTCACAGACAATATCACCACTTAACAATGAGAATTTCTCACGTAAACTGAACATAGCACTTATATTATTTTCAACGCTAACAGCCGTAGCAGCCCAGGGAGCAAAGAAATTGGCACCTTCCTCATTAGGTGCAATAGGCGGATCTGATAGAATTGTAGTCTTATTTTCTTTCACATATTCATCGCCATATGTTTTAGATTCTATGCAACTCACGTCTTTTGATCTATCATCTTTTCCTGTGTGAGGGTCCATTATCTCATAGTGTGTATCAGCACAAGCCACTAAGAAGCCTTCTTTACTCCTTTCATCACATTTCCCTTTATCATTAATATCTATGTAAAAACATTTACATCCAAATCTACAAAAGAATTTTACTGTACAAGCTAGGCTTGTTATATAATAACTCAAATGGTATTCTATCGTTTAAGGCTTTTCTCGGAGTTCTATTTTACACCCGTAAAACAAACTGCAAAGCATAGGCCCACATCTGTTTTGGAAACCCTGAGTCAAAAATTACACACCAAATTTTCTGTTGCAGTTCTAAATTAAATCTCTCCGCAGTCCCATTCAGGTTCGAGCTGGAAGGAGGAGTTGGTTCTCTATAACTATTTTCTCCTTCTCAAGTAATTCCTTCATACTTTCGGTTAAATATTCGGTCCCGTTATCCAGGCGCAGACATAGTATTCGCTCTTGCTGACCTCTCTTTGAACGAACTTCTTCTAATAATTTCCCAAGCACAATATGCACACTTCTTTTATCCACTAATGGATACGCCCACGCATAACGAGTAAAGTCATCAATAAATGTAATAATGTATCTACCTCCATATACGTACACGGGGAGATAGGCCCCATCAGATCAGTATGAAGTAAAGCAAGGGGTTTGTCATACCAATACCTCACTGTACTCGAGGGCTGTCTAATCAACTTGGCTCGTTTACAAATTTCACAGTCTAAAATTGAGTTAGTAAATTTCACCCCTTTCAACTCAGGAATTCGTTTAGCAGCCTTCTCTGAATATCCTTTTGATACGTGAGACAATCTAATATGCCACAGTAAACCAATATCATCACAAAGGCTAGCAACCTGCTTCTCATGCAACGCTTGTAAATCACGTAATTCCATTTCACTCACTGACTGTAAATACCTTTGTAATGTGTTTTCATCTTGTATATCTTTATAAGTGATGGTAGAGGGCGTGTAAATTGAGTTATCTTGGCTCGTAGAGGCATAGGTATGATCGGCAAGCTTACACCTCTTATTTGCGCGATCACTTTCACTCGTATTAGCCTCTCCTTTTCGTTTCCCGCTACTCCCTTCGTCTTTATTCGTCAATAGAGTTGTTACTCGTTCACTGTTACTCAATTCTTTATTTTGTTCAAAAAATAGCCACCAAAACCGTCCATCATAGGGACCACATTTTAAAACTTTTCCAGTTTTCTCATCTACTAGAATAACTTCTTTTCGATCAAATTTAGCATACGCACCCTTATTTATGATCTTTCGTATTGAAAATAAATTTTTCGATAAATCTTCCGCGTATAATACATTATTTAATTTTACATTTTCACCTCTTTCACCCTTAGCAAGTATAGTGCCCTCATATTCGACTTTCAAATCTGCTTTATTATTTGCGCTTTTAATTCTGCCTGTTTCGTTCAATTTTGTAATCTTCGTTAAATAATCTCTACAATGAACTACATGATCAGTAGCAGCTGAGTCTGCAACCATGGGTATCATATTCTTATTATACTCACTCGTATTTTCACCCGTAGCATTATTTGCGTCAACAGGACGTATTGTAGCATAATTAGCTTCGACTACTCGTTCGTTCACCGCCATGAACATAAATTTTGGGTCGCCACCCTCAGAGTCGCACACCTTGACTCGTTTGAATAACTGATCGTTACTATCTCTACCACCAAAATTTCGACGACCATTGAAATTAGACCGGCTACGATTGAAACTGCGATTGAAACTACGACCATAACCGTATCCTCCTTGACTGTAACCGTAACCTCCTCGAATAAAGCGTGAACCTTGCAAAGAATGTCGGCCACCGCGTTTCACAATACGACCACTTTGCGTACGATGAGAACGGAACCCTACGCGATTTCTACCATATACCGTTGGTTTTGGACAATTTGACGCAATATGATCGACAGTTGGTTCTTTGCAGTTATAGCAAATCACGCTCCTACTAACACAGTCGCGACTGAGATGCGAAGCTTTACCGCAACGAAAACAAGCTCGTGAATGACTCCCTGCGAAACGTCCCCGCCTACTACGCCTTTGAGAACCTTGAGCGCGACCAGTTGACGAAGACGGATTGTCAAAAACAAAAGCCGATGTCCCAGTCGTTGTACCCTCTGACGATCTTTGCTTCGCTTCTTTTTCTCGTCCCTCTTCGTGTACGAGGCTGTCTTTCAGCTTTCCTTGCGAAGCATCGAATTTCCTCATTAATTCAGGGAAGCTTTCGGAAGTTGCCATAAGGAAGTTGTCGCGTATTTCTCGATCAGTCAACTTCTCTGTATCAGTGGCATGCGCATCAATTTTCCGCACCAATTCTTCAAATCGAATAATAAAATCCAAAGCAGTCTCTGACGATTTCTGGAAATTAAGTTGAGTTTTGAAACCGTTGCCCAAGTTTAATGTGGGCCATAGATTATAAATGAAATAAATTTTTTACCTCGTCTGCGAGTCGCGGGGTAACAATATTGTACGCGATAAAGATTACTTTATTTCTGTTGGGATATTTTTTTTTCGAAAAATTTTATTCACGTACTGTATGTAAATGGAAAAAAAGCGAAGAAAAAAACTTGATTTACCTTGCTAGAAAGTTGATGGTAGAAATAACACGAGGGCCCCCTCGAACTCGGACTCGGATTTGCAGATTTCAGAATCACTCCTGAGAAAATCTGTTTGAAATTTTTCGAATTTCCCTTCAGGGGGGGGGGGTTGGACTCGCAGATTTAAGAATCACTGCCACAGTGGAAATTCCCATAAGGATGAGACCAGAGCAAAGACATGAGTTCGCCCCGCTCCTTGGCCAAGTGTAAGTCTACTTTAGTATCCAGATGGATACATACTCAAACTTGTAACACAAAGGAGTACCTTGAAAGGTAGCCACAGAAACGAAAAAATTTTCCGGAGCGCTTTCGATTAAAAAACCATTGTCAACGACGACATGAAAGCAACTAAACAATCTAACGGCTAGAAACAATGAACCACCGAGGAAATCATGATTGAACTAGCGAGTCATCACGATGTGAATCACTCTCATAAACTAGCTCAATCAAACCCTCATCAGGTATGTACCTGTTGAGCACGTTAAGGTTATCGTTATTCAAATGGCGAATAATTTCAATATGTTCGAGAGCTTTTCGTTTGAATTCCAAGGACTCTCTATGGAGGAGGGTTTCAGATCCCGCTTTATAACCGTGGCCACTAACCAAAAGGTGGTCCGCAAATGCAGACGGACCTATTTTATTTAACTCCCACTTCTTAATATGCTCATCTACACGAATTTTGAGCTGGCGGCTAGTCTCACCTATGTAAACTCCATTGCAATCATTACACTCCAATTTATAAACCCCACATTTTTCGTTCAAAGGGATGGGATCCTTCAGCTTGATAAAAAGACTCCTTACAGTGTTAAGATTGTAGTACACTGGGCGGAAACCGAAGGGGTGGAGGATACGACTTAATTGGGAAGAAAACTTACCCAAACGATAACCTTAACGTGCTCAACAGGTACATACCTGATGAGGGTTTGATTGAGCTAGTTTATGAGAGTGATTCACATCGTGATGACTCGCTAGTTCAATCATGATTTCCTCGGTGGTTCATTGTTTCTAGCCGTTAGATTGTTTAGTTGCTTTCATGTCGTCGTTGACAATGGTTTTTTAATCGAAAGCGCTCCGGCAAAAATTTTTTCGTTTCTGTGGCTACCTTTCAAGGTACTCCTTTGTGTTACAAGTTTGAGTATGTATCCATCTGGTGTCTTTGGTCATAATTTAGAGAACCGTATTAATTGCATTAATAACGCTGATGAGGCGTTTTTACGGTTCCTTTTCGTGAAGTTTCGTAAACAAAGGTTATCGTTTTCGTCTCACATCTGGTTTCTTAACAAGTGTTTAAAATTTCGTTTAAAACCCAAGTTCGTTAAATTTCGGCTGTTCTCTGACTGTAATGAGACCATCTCAAAATTGGAGAAATTTCTAACCGGTAAGTGGATCCGTACTGAGTTGAGGAGATGGCACGGCAAGCTGAACGTCACTACAAGACTTAACTTGCTGGTCCATTCTAGGCTCTCTGGTCTACTCCACCCGGGTGAGTTGGATTCATTCATTAATTCTGTTAATCTTAAATGCCGTTCTTTTGAGGCTAAATTGAAACGGAAGAAAAATAAGAAAATTTCTTCCCTTCAAAATGTGAATGCCTCCGCTGTCCAGGAAGTGAGAACTGACGCCAGCGATATCCAAAAGTTTCACCCCCGTATTATAAATTATACTAATGTTGAGTTCGAGAGCGATGAGTTAAATCTTTTGGAGAAGGGGTTAAAATTTGGGTTACCACCTCTTAATAATGCTGATACACTAGCTAATGTGGTTGCGGACCTGGAAATAAAAATTGGGCCTGGGGTAAATACCCAGAGGGTTTGTGCCGATTTTATCCGCAACACCCCCCTCCCCCGAATAAATGATCATGCATCCAGGGTGATCAAAGGGATTAAGAGGAAGGTTAGAGAGGAGGGCTTAACCATTACTAAGGCTGACAAAGGTAATGCCATTGTTGTAATGGAGAAGTCCTCCTACGTATCCAAGGTCTACGACGTTCTTAACCAGTGTGGCGCCAAGGAAAATGCCGATTTTAATTTCTCTAGCCATGTTGCTGAGGTCAGAGAGGTAGTCGGTAATTGTGAATTTATTATTAAAACCGACAGGCTTAAAAAGCGGCTTCTTGAGCCTAATCCTGCGCCCCCCCTCCTATACGGGTTGCCGAAAGTTCATAAAAGGGACATCCCAATGCGGCCAGTCGTTTCTTTTGTATCTTCCCCTACTTATTTCCTGGCGAAGTTCTTGGATCGCTGGTTTAAATCTAGAGTAGAATTTGAATCTTCCTACTCTGTAAAGAATTCTGTTTCCTTGGCCGATAAGCTTAAGGATGATATTCTACCGCCAGGTTCCATCCTATGCTCCTTTGATGTGGTGGGTTTATTTCCTAGTATTCCAAAAGTTACGGCCATGAAACACATAGGTGACCTCCTCATCCAATCTAATATCTGCCATGAAGAAGTTGCTGAATTTTTTACTTTACTTAATATTTGTTGGTGCCCTAATTTCTGCAAATTTGATGGTAAATATTTTGAGTTTCCTGATGAGGTAGGCATCCCGATTGGTTCTCCTCTGGGCTCCCTCATCTCGGAGGTTTTCATGTCTAAATTTGAGTTCGACCTCTTTTCCTCTGGTCAGGTGTTCTTAGATTACATTTATTACTGGCACAGGTACGTCGACGATGTGTTGTGTACGTGGACCGGTCCTCAGGATCTTCTCTTGGAGTTCCTCAAGTATCTAAATATTCAATATCCTTCCATTAAATTTACATTGGAGGTAGGCGGTTCATCCATTAACTTTTTGGACCTTACTATCTCTAATAGAGATGGTGTCCATGAATTTGCCATACATAGAAAAGATACTTCGACCGATATTATGGTCCACGGCAATTCTTTCTGCCCTGTTGCTCACAAATACGCTGGTTTCAATAGTCACATTCATCGATTGACCAGCATTCCATTGGGTCAGCTCGCCTTCCATAATGAGCTTCTGACTATAAAGCACTTGGCCAGAGTGAACGAGGTCCGTTTAGATATTGATCTTATGGTTCGTAGGAAGCTAGCTAGGAAATGCCTTGACTCTACTACCTCCCTCCACCGTAATCCGACGGCTGTTGTCCGGAAGCGGTGGATCAGGCTCCCGTTTTTGGGTAAGTTTTCTTCCCAATTAAGTCGTATCCTCCACCCCTTCGGTTTCCGCCCAGTGTACTACAATCTTAACACTGTAAGGAGTCTTTTTATCAAGCTGAAGGATCCCATCCCTTTGAACGAAAAATGTGGGGTTTATAAATTGGAGTGTAATGATTGCAATGGAGTTTACATAGGTGAGACTAGCCGCCAGCTCAAAATTCGTGTAGATGAGCATATTAAGAAGTGGGAGTTAAATAAAATAGGTCCGTCTGCATTTGCGGACCACCTTTTGGTTAGTGGCCACGGTTATAAAGCGGGATCTGAAACCCTCCTCCATAGAGAGTCCTTGGAATTCAAACGAAAAGCTCTCGAACATATTGAAATTATTCGCCATTTGAATAACGATAACCTTAACGTGCTCAACAGGTACATACCTGATGAGGGTTTGATTGAGCTAGTTTATGAGAGTGATTCACATCGTGATGACTCGCTAGTTCAATCATGATTTCCTCGGTGGTTCATTGTTTCTAGCCGTTAGATTGTTTAGTTGCTTTCATGTCGTCGTTGACAATGGTTTTTTAATCGAAAGCGCTCCGGCAAATTTTTTCGTTTCTGTGGCTACCTTTCAAGGTACTCCTTTGTGTTACAAGTTTGAGTATGTATCCATCTGGTGTCTTTGGTCATAATTTAGAGAACCGTATTAATTGCTACTTTAGTATGTTTCAGATGTTGTAAGCGGACCAGGATTGACGACTTACGACGTCATTGACTTATGACGTCACCGAACCTATGACGTCACTGAACTTATGACGTTACAAACTAATAGCTTCATAATGGCTCTCAGCGTGTTCTTAGTCTAGTATAAATCTAGTCTACGCCTTTTCATTATATTAGGATAAGCTAGAAAACTACAGATGGGGTGGGGGGCTCCGGACTCAGACTCGCAGATTTCAGAATCACTCCTGAGAAAGCCTAGTATAAATCTAGCATACGCCTTGTATATTATCTTATTATTTGTTTTCATCATATTAGGTTAAGCTAAACTACCGAGAAGGGGGGGGGAACTCGGACTCGGACTCGCAGATTTCAGAATCACTCCTGAGAAAATCTTTTCGAAATTTTTCCAAGTCCCTTTTGAGGGGGAGGGGGGTCCTCGGACTCGCGAACTCGCAGATTTGAGAATCACTGCCACAGTGAAAATTCGTATAAGGATGAGACCAGGGCAAAGACACGAAACATGTCAAAAACAATTATAAGTACCTATTCGCTAATAAAATGGAAGAAGGCGCTTTCTATGTTTTCTGTGACTCTTGGAAAATTCATCCGAGACATTTGAAGTTATATTCACTCGGCAAGAAATCAAGATGACTACAATTCTTATTCAACGCATTTTACATAAAAAGTAATATTTGAAAAGGTACAGTCGATTTCATTAATTTGATGTGTCATGGTGAAAAACGTCCTGATCACTTTCTCGAGATCAACAACAGCGCCCCCATAGGTCGTTTTATACGCAAATACTGTGCAGTCTTTTACCAGCACCTTGCCTCAATAATTATGAATGTCAACTGAAAACTCGGTACCTACGGTTCACAAAATTCAGCAGTTTTCGATGACTGGTAGGTATAAAAATTGAATATTTGAGCAGGGAATAGAAGAAGAGTTTGATTAAATCATAGAAAAGATGGTTTCTTTCAGCTCCTGATGCTCAAATTGTATTGGATAGTACGTCTGCACGTCGGCCATGTATCCGAAGCGTTCGCCCGTTCGTAATAGAACATAGGTCGACTTGACCGTTGGTCGGCCAGTTACAACAAGATGTGTCTAAATTTCAGACAAGCTCTTATGAAGGTTCTACACTCAGTGACAGTTTACTTGAATCTCCACAAATTTCTTTTGTTAGTGATTTTCAGTATTTTAGAAATAGGACTACTTGCGTACTTTAGTCGCAATGGATAGATACCTTACAAAAGTTGTATAGTAGATAGGATCAAGGAGAGAAAAAGAGTCAAGAACTATCGGTATATGAAAGTAGGTCCAGTAGGTGGGAGAGATGGACTATGGTTCAGCTCTCTTTTCTCAAAAAAAAAAAAATCAAGAAAAGAAAAAGCTGTAATAAGAAAAATTAAACTTAGTAGATCAAGTGTTACTTCATCGAAGAATTTGAGCCACCTCTCTCTTCTCAAAAGGTACAGAATTCACGCAAGTAAAATATTTTTAAAAGTTGGTGGCCATTAACTGGCAGCGAGGGTCCTACGACCCCTTAATTCCTCTTAACGAGGACAAAAGATTAAGATGCGGCATATTTCCTTCGATAATTGAACAAATATTGGATTACCATAATCGCACATAGGCAAGTTTCCATGATGTAATCAAGACAAATTTTTCTGTGCAACGTACACTAACCTTACTTACGTAGGTGACGACCTAATGCGTATGCAAAATTAAAATTTTCCAAAAGAGGATCACTCTTATAAGGTCAGTACGCCGACCATAGCAACCTAACCTGTCTGGAGACTACGGAAACTTTGGAAAATTTCAACTCACGAGCTATATTCTTGATAGGAAGTGTCGATCTGGGGGAAAATTTTTATAACCAAGGATTGAAATTTTTTGAAGTTCCCCTCCCATCATATTTAGCACGAAAAGTGAAATTTTCTGTCGAAGTTTATGGAAGGGAGGGGGGGGGGGGTGGGAAAACTCTTTAATCCTCCACCTTGTATAAAGTCGCATAACAAGATGAGATATTATCAATTGGCTCTTGTCAATCAGATGTAGACGATGGCGAAAAATAGACCGTCGGAAATTGGCAGTATTTAGCACGGTGTCATCTCAAACGTGCCGCATAACTCACTGTCAAAGATGCGTATCACAGTCCGATCGTATTATGTCGCGTCGGTATTTGTACTTGGACCGTAAAACTGGGTTACACGAATGATAACATAAAAATAAACTTGGGATCATCTTTGTATTGAAGAGGAGATTGAATAACGAGGTGCTAGCTCAAAGATTTTCACCTCGTGAACTCGTATTCGTTATTATTTTAATGAGCAGGCCGATTCACGTTTAACTTTGCAGTCGACCATTGAGAAATTGAGACGGCGTGTTATGGTGTTTTTTTGGCACACAGGATGCTCGACTTGTCAGTCTAATTAGATCAGGGATAGCGCTCCAAGTGGACTTTGATATCTTCGATAGTTTATTTATTAGGAAAACGTATTTTAAGGTTATACCAGAGGAGATGTGAGAATTTTCCAGTGATTCAAAACGTAACTCTTTATTAATTAGTTTTTATCTACGATTTTTTTTTTCAAGGGTTCAAAGGAGGAGTAAGGAATGAAGAAAATTAAGAAGTGTTTACTTTTTTGTCTTGGTATTTATGATACAAAACCATACAACTAAAACCGGTCTTCAGAGTCTATTCTCTCGAAAATAACTTTTGTCGAATATAATCCGCACTGCGTGCAAAATACAATAGAGAGAGTGTCCACTCTTGCGGGTATATTTTCCGCTATCATTGGCTTATTGTTTTTAGGTAGGTACTTTCCAATTTCTCAGTATCTTTTTCTTATCGTTTTCTTCTCGATCTCGAAATTCTACTCGGCTGGTTCTTCGGCATGTTTTTCTTCAATGCACTATTTCTCAAAACACGATTTTTTGTCCCCACCGGTCTTGAACCTCTCGCGTGCTCTTTCATTCTGGCATCAAACTTTCTTTTGGGCTCTTGTACGTGAACTCCTCGCATTTCAGTCTTCAGACTCTCTCTTTCGTGTAATGTTTTGATTCGTCGTTACTTATTTCCTCTTCAATCCCGAACTTATTGAGTGCTTAAGGTTTGTTCTACGCATTCTCTTGATACCTGGCCTCTTTTTTCAATTCGTTGATGGAAAATTCTGTGAATCAGTGTATCGAACTTCTTAGTAGCCATGAGCCTTAACAGAACTTCTTCCTTAAACGAGCGAAGAATCCCCAACTTTAACGGAGGTACAGAGACCACATAAGGCTGTCGTAAACGCTCACTGAAATTTATGAGAATAGAATCAAGTTCCTAAGGCGCCTATGAATTATTACGTTCTAGGCAGTTGCCTAAAAGCTTCTAGAAGCGGTACGCTCCTATAGAGCTTTTCCAGTATTTCATATTGCATACTTTATTCTCCTACGTGTTATCAAGTTGGTAGTGTTTTTAACATTGGTCTTATGGGTGTTGCTGGATTGCATACTCATTTTCGTTCAGGAGCGAATTGCCATGAGAGAGCAATGTTAGAAGTACTACCAACTTGATACCATCACGTAGGAGAAAAAGTATGCAATTTGAAATACTGGAAAAGTCCTATGGCGGGCGGAAATTTTTTGCGACCACCTTGTTTGTAAGAAGTCTCGGGTTCTAGCCACATTTTAAAAAAACGGAAATTTACATGATTTTCATTGTTTCATAATGCCTCTCTCCCTTGATTCAGCACACCTATAAAGATATCCACTCGCATTAACACATGCCTAGATTGCATATATGTTACGGTAAATGAAAAAAATTGGGGTTGAAACGCTAATTCCCGAGGTATTCTGTTCTATTCCGATGTCTTTGGCCCTTGATGTTGATGACCGGGATATACAGTTGGGACACGTTGAAATGCACCAAAATTATCGACAATTCCCGAATTCAACAACATTGCCCATTGCTGTTTGAAGAATGACGCATTTGTTTGTCTTCTGTTGGGAGCTCGTGGCAAGAATTAACTTTCAACTCCGGTAATGACAAAAAAAGGGAACTCTGCAAAAATCTCAATGTGTTGGGTGAGGGTATGTGAATATATACCAGATGTCGTCTTCTATCTTGAGCTCGCGGAGAGAAAATAGTTGTATCTCTGGTATGAATCGAAGAGGAAAAACCCTAGAAATGACTCGTGCTAGGCAACCTACCAAGATTGTCTTCTGTCGTGAGCACGCCTCGAAAATTCATCACGGAGAATCCTGAAAATTGTGTTGTGTTGAACGAGAGAATGTAAAAGATTTTCTGGCGTAGCCAAATTAATAAAGATCATGTTTCATGTCTTCTATAAGGTAGCATGCTCTGCTCGTTCGCCCCCTTCGTGGTCTAGTATAAGCCTACTTTAGGGTATTTTCGCCCCCTTCTTGGTCTAGTGTGAGTCTAGTTCAAGACTAGTATATTCCTAGTATAGGTCACAAACTGTATAATACTATTTATTATACTAGAGAATTGAAGCGTTGCATAATGTAGCTCATTGAAGGGGCGGAGCCACCATAAAGCTAGTATAAACCTAGTATATAAACTGGGAAAGAGAGGGGGGGGGGTCTTTTATGTCTATTATGTCTAGTTCAAAGGCAGAGTAACTATCATAAAGCTACTATAAACCAATTTCTTTGGATTCTATTCTAAATTAGACTTGTACTAGACCAAGAAGGGGGCCTAGTTACTTTGATACAGTATACAGGATTCCTAAACCTAGTATAAAGCATGTCTAGTTCGAAACTAGTATAATCCTAGTTTAAAGCTAGTAGAAAACTAGTACAATACAAGGGGTCCTCATCTAGTTCACCTCCAGTATACTGTATATATCTTTATAATAATACCTATAATACCATTTACAAACTGTTTAATACTATTTATTATACTGAAGAATTATACAGACGCTCGGACGCAAATTCCGGAATTAGAGGTAGGGCTGAGGTTCGACGTTGAAAATTTTTCAAGTCCCAAGGTCATGGCCGGACGCCCGTACGCCCGTACGCCCGGACGCATTTTCGAAATTTAGGGGGTAGAGAAAAGACATGAAACATGTCAATATTGAATAATATTAATAATAACATAAGCCGAAGGCTTTTTGTTCCATCATCTAATTCAATTTTACTATAAAAATTACATTTGTATCGAATCACGCAAATTTTCTCTGGTTGACAATGACATTGTGATCTTCTTTTTGTGGGCAATGCATGTCTTACATTCTTTTCTGCCAGAAGATATTGTTCCAAATTCATGAATATTGCTCAAAATATCAAACTTTTCCAAAATACATTGGAAAATCTCGAGAAAGCCCGGCCTAAGGCCATTATGTTTTGAAATTACAAGAATTTTTGAGTATCTGGTCGACAGGATCGGTGTTGACGATATTTCCCGCTCATTCAAGTACAAGCCCATTAATTTTCGGGGTTAAGGTAACTTAGTCCCGGGCATAAACGTTATCTTCAAATTTCCATCATGTATCGTAACGCAAACATATAAATCTGAAGGGGTTTTTATTACCTATTAAATTATTTTCAGACCCCAAGGGCAAGGTAGGAAGAATTTTAAAATCACATATCTGAATAGCCAGCGATTAGGAAATTTTTCATTTTACTCAAAACCAGATCACTTTTCGGATTGTGTCTAGACTGTAATAAGGGAGAAGCTAGTGCTCGAAGAAGCTGACTAAATCTAAGGTCAGTATCGCAGGAAAACGGTACACGAATTTCAATGAATAGGAAACTCCACGAACGCCTTGATAAGCATGAACTACAGAAACTTCCATTAGTATTTGAGATTGATTGTGTAGTGAAAATTTTTCCTTCAGTTAGTCACTGAATGGTGTTACCTTCAGTCGACTCGAATGAAATCGGCATTGCAGCTGACGATAGCCAAAATAAGGTCGTATATATGGTCGTTGATATTTGTATTCGATACTATACTTCTTCCATCGGGTCTAAAAATAACTGGGCGATGAAATGTCGTGTACCAGATCGTGTTGGGCTAAATTATATAAGGAACCGAAGCTGCGCGTACCGCGATGATTGCAAGGTGTCGTCGTTGATCGACACTCAGGTACTGTTCACCGAAAACATCGGACACGCATTTCTACACTAAGGATTCAAACGTTCGGCCGCCTAGAATAACTTCATGCAATTTTGTTTGTTACAGTATTACGTGCTCTGTTTCTCGTGATCGATCGTGAAATCACATCTTCCGCGTTTTTATACACTTTGTGAAACGTTTTGTTCTTTTTTTTCCTCGTGTGTATGTGATTCGTTTCCGTTGAATTTTGTGCTGGATTTCAAAGTGCATCTCTTCTTCCATACCTGCCATTTGGATTTGTTCCTGCGTACAAATTTGGTTCGTTATTGTCCAATTTTTCGAAAAAGTATTAGGTTTAGGTGGTCTATAATTTCAAAAAAAGTTTTCAATCTTCATTTGCCATTCACTTTATTCTCCTTTAATTTCCAATTCAGTTTGGCTATTTATAATCAGCATTCTCTGTTTAATTGACTTAAAATAACCAAACAAATATTCCATTGAATTATGAGGAGAGAAATCACTAGGTGATGACTAACAAAGGATAAGCTGTTTATTTTTCCTTTCTGTGCGATGTCCTCCCAAATTCCTGTTTCAATTTACTCTCTGACCGCAGAGTACTTTTATAATGCTCGGGGTATCTGGACGGGAAATTTGTTAATTTTGGTATAAAAATTATACTTAATATCTTTTGAGGATATGTGAATCGTATGAGCTCCCTAGCATGAGATGCTCTTTTTATGTGGGTGACGAGTCTTTCAAAGACCTCAGTAGTATTCGAAGATTTGTGTTGAGCGTTTTTTATTAGGACGAACGAGCTTTCTTCTTGTCTTAGTCTAAGAATTTTAATAATTCTATGGCTGTAGGATATTCAAAGAGCTATTCTAACAAGTCATTCTGGTTTAAGACAAGCCTGTGAGAAGCAATATATCTAGCTTCGGGCTAGCCCTTCAACCACTTCATATAGGGCTTTTATATTGACGTCACAATCCAAATTAATTATTAGTCAACTGGAAAAACCTCTCTCAAGTTGTTCCTTTCACAATTGTGGATCTTCTCATTCTTACTTATAGAAGGTATTATTTCATTGAGCTTTTTGAATTTGTTCTTGTTCAGTCTGAATTGCCTGGACTTGTTGTCCTTCTAAATATGGATCTAGATCAAAGCATTACCCCTCGCCATTGTATTTATAATCTTCGGGGGCTGTTTTTCATCAGTCGGTCTCTTGATTGAGATTGCTCCCCTGATACTTACATCATTTTCATTCCTTTTATCAATCGAGAATGTTCTTTCAACGTATACTCTACTTTTAATTCTGTTAACTGATTTATTTCTACAAGAATGTTGTATGTAGTCCACGCTGATTCGTATTGATCCCATTCGATACCCTTTTGTAGCCAAGAACGAAATTCTTTGGCAAACATGAGCTACGTTCTTATTTACCTAGAAAAGGCAGGCGAGTGAAGTGAGGAGAAAACATTCCGCTGCACCGACTGAAGCCCGTGACAGATTCCAGTGCCTTTCTTAAAAAAGCGAAAGAGAGTAAAATCTTGCCCGAAGGAAAGAATTTGTTTTAAACCATATTTGGACGGAAATCTACAACGCTGGATTTTTCGATGACTCCAAACTGGAAGATTTTGAGGAAAATATTCTTGGAGAGAGAAGTGTCATCACGTAACTTTAAAAGTTTGTGTTGTGATTATTTGAGTATGCACTGCGGTGTACACGTGAAAATTCTAGTTGGAATCTAGAATATTCGATAATGGCACTGTTCCCAAATGTGATCCATACACGAGATAAATATACTAAAACGTATTTTTGTCATTTGCAGGAATAGGATTAAGAGTGTCGTGAGCGACAATGCCGCGTGTCGTCAAAGCGGAGGGTGAGGATCCCGATCCAACACCCTATCTGTACGTTTCGCTGGAGCAGAAACGTATCGATCAGAGCAAACCGTACGATGCGAAAAAAGCTTGCTGGGTGCCGGACGAGGCGGAGGGCTTCGTTCAAGGTGAAGTCCAGGGTACAAAAGGTGATCTCGTTCAAGTCAAGTTGCCCGGAGGAGAGGTGATTTTTCCATACGATATCGCACAATATAAACCCAAGTGCGTGGCATAGCTCAAGAGTTCCTTCGATACATTCTTGTCAATAGAGGAGAAATGCCCTCTTTCTTTTAATCAAGATTTGTTCTTCTTCTTTCAAAGTCGAAGTTTAATTATTTGACCCTCTCTTCCTCCTAAGAATTTTTTAGCTATGCCACTGACCCGCTTTTGACTGAAACGTTAACCTCCACCGTGTATATTTCCATGGATACAGGTCAAAGACTTTAAAAAAGATTTAGTAGGTTTAGTGAATCCGCCGAAGTTCGAGAAATGCGAAGATATGTCCAATCTAACCTACCTGAACGACGCATCCGTCTTGTATAATTTAAAACAACGATACTACAATAAATTGATCTATGTGAGTTTTTACTCAACTAATTTAATATAGAATTTTCAGCATCGCACGTAAAATTATTTCACTCTTGCAGACGTATTCCGGCTTGTTCTGTATAGCTATTAATCCCTATAAACGTTTTCCCGTATATACGACGCGGTGTGCCAAGCTGTACCGAGGCAAACGACGAAATGAAGTTCCTCCTCACGTATTCGCCATTTCGGACGGCGCTTACGTCAACATGTTGAGCAGTAAGTAAAAACTGAGCCTCTCAGACAACTCGTCCTCTGGTCAAAAATTGAAATTTTTAGTCTACTTTAGAGGTGATATATCAGATAATACGTAAACCGAATGTTCACCCCTGAATAACCGATTAAAAAGTTGAATATGTTGGCAAATTTAGGCTAGGAACTAAGATATTTGATCTCGTAAAGCCAAATATATGAGTTTTGGTCCTTAAAAAGATTCCTTACTGGTATAATCTTGGAAGAAATTCGACCTCGAACGGGGAGACGTTTCTTGTAAGGGCTATTCTTTCTGCCCCGCTAGTGCTGTAAGGTTTTACAGAATTCCTTGATGTACTATCATGAAACAGGATACTTGGAAAAAGAAGGGGACGTCAAATTTAAATTGGAAGTTTTATAGAAAAATTGGGAAGGAATCCCGTCTAAATAAATTTAGAAAAATATTAGTCGAATCATACCTACGAAACTTTTGAAAGAGTATTCAGATCCGAGACTTTTCCTCTAGGTTTGAGATCATTTTTTGAATTGTTTGAGGTAGGTAACAAGTTCTTTCATTCTTGACGAACGTACCGTAGTTGTTCAAATCATCTCCAGAGAGTTGTATATGATTCCTTATTCAGGGTGGTTACAAATAATAATTCCCATTTTTCTTTCTGATTTCTTGCATAGATAAAGAAAACCAGTCTATGTTGATTACGTAAGTACATTATCAAATCTCAATTTCTATTACCTTCCGATATTAAATAACTGACGAAGAGTATTCTATTTGTGAAGCGGTGAATCTGGAGCTGGTAAAACTGAGAATACGAAAAAAGTAATCGCGTACTTCGCCACCGTTGGTGCCAGTACGAAGAAGGAAGAAAGCGCGGCCCAAGAGAAGAAAGTAAAATTTGCATTCATTTGTGACCTGACTCTTCGAAAAGAGTTTCAGGGTCTGTAGCATAACTTCAAACGGTATAGTTATTACGGTACAGTGGTAAACTACCGTTTGCAAATCACGCTACGAACATTGAAACTCTTTTTAAAGAGTTAAGTCACGTTTAATAATGCGGTTAGCGCATTTTCAACTTTGTAACTACAACCATAATGCTTTATATTCACGTATAGGGAAGCTTGGAAGATCAAGTCGTGCAAACCAATCCAGTACTAGAAGCGTACGGTAACGCTAAGACCGTGCGTAATGACAACTCTTCACGTTTTGTAAGTAAATTCAAACAGGAGTTTTCGTCTGTTCTGTCATATACTTTTAGAGGCTTGGAGGTAGGGCAGGTTTAGGAGGTGAATCATTTCCTCTCAAAAATAGTACTGTATTTCTCCTTTTCCTCAAAGATATAGCGTTTAGATACTCCTACTTTTTTTGGTGGATCCTCACCTTTTCTTGATTTAGCTCATTGTGTATTGAAATTGAGAGAAGTCTGTTTCAGAGACATACATCAGATTAACGTCGAGAAATTTTCAAGTTTACCTTTCTCATGATTTACGCACTTCCCTGTAACCACAGGAACATCACTCAACTCTCCTCATTCCCGTATGAAGGACGAAAGACTTAATTTGCTCCGAAGGGACAAATACTTCATGAAATCAATCGTGTCAGAGTTATCTTTTCTAATCCAAAAACTCACAGGTTCTTTAACGAAGTAAACAAGGGAGAGCAGGGAGCCTGTTTTTTGGGGCACCCTCAAGTTATATCTGATGGGAGGGAGACTCAGAATAATCTAGAAGCCGGCGAAGCGACAAGACAACAGTTCGGAGGAAGAGATCTCTTGTACTTGGGCGATAGACCTTTTCCTATGGATTGTTGGCCTGTCGGTTGATTGGTTACAGAACTCGGTCTATAAGATAGAAGGGCGTTTCGAGTCTTACGGTGTTTGAAAAGTTGTATATCTGAATTATTGAAGGGGCTAAGCCAAATTGTGTATGAAGTATTGTACTGTGTTACTCAATACGATAGAATTCTCAAAAAGTGAAACGATTGTCGTCGATTCTAAGGTATAAAAAGGAAGTTTCGACATGTTGGTGAGTTTTGTTGGAGAAAAACGATGTAGGTAGAACAATTTTTTCATTTACTTATCTGAGTTTATTGTGGGTCTATTTTTCCCGAAAACCTTGCCAGAAAAACTTTGTGACGGTTTCATAAATTTACCAGTTTTAGTGAATTTAACGTTTTAAAGGTCAATTTGTGTCAAATATCTACCTATGTACGATTGTAAAATTTTATTCCATAAATATTGACAAATGTAAATAATTTTGTACAGGGTAAATTTATCCGTATTCACTTTGGACCGTCTGGAAAACTAGCAGGAGCTGATATTGAAACGTATCTGCTGGAAAAAGCTCGTGTGATCTCACAACAGTCCTTGGAACGTTCCTACCACATATTTTATCAAATTATGTCAGGCAGTGTGAAAGGAGTAAAAGGTAGGAGAACAAAAAACAAAATAAGGTTCTTTCCGCAAATCAGTTATTCATGTTTTGATTTGATGTATAGCTTTGCATGCAAAATATTTGTATACGTATTTATAATTGTTTTCAATTTGTCGTTTAGTTCTTATTTAAGAGTAGGCGCGAAGTTTTAGTCTTTACATCGCTCTAATTTAATATGCTTATAAGCTCAATCCGTGGTATCGACAATGCTTCTAACGCATAACCTCGCGTAATATTTGCTTATAGAAATGTGTCTGCTAAGTAACGATATCTATGACTATCCTACGGTCAGTCAAGGTAAGATCACAATTCCAAATATCGATGACGGAGAAGAATTTCAGCTGACGGATGTGAGTCATGACGCGAATATTCATTCAAAAAATAAAGCGAAAGGAATCGTTAATCCGGATTTTGAGGCTTATTCGATTCATTTTGTTTTCTGCAGCAAGCTTTCGATGTATTAGGTTTCAATAAAGAGGATAAACACGATATTTACAAAATCACTGCGGCTACAATGCACATGGGAACAATGAAATTCAAACAAAGAGGTCGTGAAGAACAAGCTGAGGCCGATGGAACGGACGTAAGATCTGTTATGATTTGTGACCAAGATTTTTTTCCAGCATGAACTCAAGACTTCTACTAATCCATTTACTCGAACTTTTTAATACAGGAGGGAGCGAAAGTCGCCAAACTTTTAGGAATAGATACCGATGGTTTGTACAATAATTTAGTGAAGCCAAGAATCAAAGTCGGTAACGAATTTGTCGTTCAAGGACGTAGCAAAGAACAGGTAAGAATGAAGGTTCTTCTCTCTGTCACACTAGAACATTTTTTTTTTTCCCAGCAAATTTCGTTTCAAATTTTCAAGTATAGAAGTTGTACTGGCGAGACTTTGCTTATATTGTATTTCGTTTTTAATGAATTAGGTCAATTACTCAATCGGTGCTATGTGTAAGGGTGTATTCGATAGATTATTCAAGTATTTGGTGAAAAGATGTAACGAAACTCTTGACACACAACAGAAACGTGCATCGTTCATTGGTGTACTGGATATTGCTGGGTTTGAAATTTTCGACGTAAGTTATAAACTGATACATTATTAACATAATGATTACAGTTCGTATCAAATGTATTCCAATATCCAATATCCTTCCTCCTCTCCAAAAGAGGGCAAACGCCCATTTTTTCTCTCCATTTAGACTTCACCGGTACAAACGTCGAGGGGTCTCACGGTATGAAGTCTAGATGTGTAAAAATCGGGGGAGAAGGGGAGCTTGAACTGGGGTTGCAAAGTTTACAAAAATAAGGACCCACAGGTATTCTCATCGCATGTGTGTGTATTTGTGTGCGGGGGCGCAAACTTCAAGCGGAAAAGAAAGGTTTCCGAATTTACCGTCGAGGGAGGTTGTTGGTAAATGAAAAGTTGAAGCGAAAAATTTTGATCACTCGGTCGGGATCCAAACCGAAAAACGTTTCGCTTCCCGGCCACTGCTCTAACCACTGAGCTACGAGGGTGATCGAATCTTCCGCAAATTCTTGTTTCCCGACGAGTTGATTAAAGTTTTTCGCCTGAGTTTTTATATACCCACCTACACCCCCCTCTCCTAATATTACCTCCGCACGTAAGTAATTAACGTGTCTTTCGTAAACAAAATCGTTTACACAGAATATCTACTTGGTGAGAATACCTCTGTTGGTCCTTAAGCAAATCTCAATCAGTAGGTACTAGAGCTAGGAAGAACAAAAAAGTCGGTAACGAACCCCAACTGTTCAAGATGTCCTATATGACGGCCTAATCCCTCCAAAATAAATTTTCCCAGACCATCTTCAAAAACCTGAAAAATGCGTCTGTATGAAATTCTTACTTTGTTCCTCTTTCAGTACAACGGTTTTGAACAACTGTGTATCAACTTCACCAACGAAAAATTGCAACAATTCTTCAACCATCACATGTTCGTGCTGGAACAAGAGGAGTACAAAAAAGAAGGTATTCAATGGACGTTTATCGATTTTGGAATGGATCTGCTAGCTTGCATTGAACTGATTGAAAAGGTGAGATATCCTCTTCCTTCATAATGACGTCAAAAATGAACTCGCTTAGGTTTTGTCATTTAAAATCAACAATGAGTAAGAAAAGTAACAAACTTTTCTTGCATGGACTGCATAAAGAAAGTACTTAAAATCTGTGTTATTTGAGAAAAGAGAAGAAGATGACGTATTCATGCGAGAATCTCAAAAATATTTTTTTAAATATTAAGGTACCTACAAACATCCAAATACCAAGTTTGATTCCTTATTCATTTGTTAATTTCAAATATTAACAAATGATCAAAAATGTTTCACTCGTAACTTATTCTTCTTATGGAAATTGGCAATGCTCCGCGCACCATTGCATTCGCAGTACCATGTATATAACGACACTAGGTATCTAGTGGACTACCGCGGACTTTTCTATATTATCGATTACAAGTACAGGTACTTCGCTAGTAAATAATTACTCAATTTTATCAGTTGTGACTTTACAAGAACAAGGCTTATAATTTTGGGTGGTTGATGTAGAATTCGTACTCTGTAGTTCTAACCATGGAATTTTCTTAAATTTTAGCCCCTGGGAATTCTCTCCATTCTTGAAGAAGAATCTATGTTTCCGAAAGCTACTGATAAAACATTTGAAGACAAATTGATAAGCACTCATTTGGGCAAATCACCCAACTTCCAGAAGCCAAGACCACCTAAACCAGGTGTTCCCGCTGGTCATTTTGCCATTGGTCACTACGCTGGTGTGGTATGTATTGAGTTTGCCATAAAGTAATTCCTTTTTAAACGATTCTACAATGTGCTATGATCACCCTCTTATGTAGGTTTCATATAACATCACTGGTTGGTTAGAAAAGAATAAAGATCCCTTGAATGACACTGTTGTAGACCAGTTCAAAAAAGGTACTAACAGACTGCTGGTTGAAATTTTTGCTGATCATCCGGGACAGTCTGGCGGTGCTGCTGACGCCAAAAGTAAGTAAAATTCACATAATATGCTACGTCATGCAGTAGTTGATACAAATTTTAAAAATTCATCAATATACGACATAGAAAAAGCCTTCGTTATTGTCTACCTCATCTATGTAGTAATTACAAAAAATATTCCAAGTGTATCTGGAACACTTTTCTATTGCATTTTTCAAATTCTTTTGCGTACATACTTCCCTCTACTTTCAAACCCATTGTTTTGACGGTGATGAGTATGATGGTATAGCAATAAAGGTTACATTTCCAGTTTTTATCAAAACCTTTTCTTTGCTTATGTACAGGTGGTGGTGGAAGAGGAAAGAAAGGTGGAGCTTTTGCTACGGTGTCTTCAGCTTACAAGGTACTTGTACTAAAAAATCTTCCTAGTTTTATGATTTATTCCCTATTTTACAGAACTACAATAAGATAGCTCGATACAAAGAATGCTACGTACATAAAAGGAAATAACATGTCTGAGAAGCTTCATTTCCCTATGTAATACTAGTGGACGGTATTTGAATTTGACTATTCTGATCGACAGTGACGAAAACACGTGTGAGATTCCTGAAGAGTCTGCAACAAACTTGAAAGTTACCCGACGTGCAAAATATTTGCTGTGACCCCGTTACATTACGGTAACTCAGACACAACGTGCTCCACAAGGGTAGATGGGAAAACGCATTCAAGTCACAGTATGGCGACCATATCAATCACGCCCACTTTTTATGAAGCTCAACTGTGACTGGATAGAGTCGGTGGCACAATAAGGTCAAATCTCCGGAACTCGACTGTAAAATATAGTGTCTGTCAGATGTGTATAATGTGTGCCCCCAAAAAGCAACATTAGGTCACTATATGGTCACATGAGCATCTTACGTGACATTCCAAATCGCAGGAAAAGTACGGAGTCTCAGCGTACACATACCCGCGAGTTTTGTAACGAATTAAAAACCCATTTTCTTTATTACCTTCACCTCATTCAGAGGACCATGGAGGAGGTGACGTCATCGGACGAAAATGCTTTCCCCGTTGTGACCTCATTTTGCACGTCGGGTAATTTTAGATACGATAACACCAGGTGCCTGCAAAAGCTTCTGATCATTTAAACGCTATTTTTGGTACTTACCGTACTTGAAAAACACGATTCCAGTACCCATATCCTACTCACTGCAGATCTAGTTATTTTGTATACAATAATTAATCGAGAAGAATGGTCCTAAAATCCTCCTTATTGTGATTACAGGAACAACTGAATAACTTGATGACCACTTTGAAGAGTACTCAACCTCATTTTGTACGTTGTATCATTCCTAACGAAATGAAACAGCCCGGTAAGTCTTTAGAGGAAAGAAAGTTGAGCTAACTTCTCCTTAACTGAGGCATTTTTTTAATTTTATTTTTTAATGATAGGTGTTGTTGATTCAAAACTGGTAATGCATCAGTTGACGTGTAACGGTGTACTGGAAGGTATTCGTATTTGTCGTAAAGGATTCCCCAACAGAATGGTGTATCCCGATTTCAAGCTACGGTAAGTTTGGCTTCGCAACTTTTCAATATTTTGTAAGTAATAATATCCTTAATGATCGCGTTCCAATCCTTGGAAAAGATATATGATCTTAGCGCCGGCAGCGATGAACGCAGAACCGGAGCCGAAAAATGCCGCCGCCAAATGTTTAGAAGAAGTCGGTTTAGACCCTGATAACTACCGTTGCGGGTATACAAAGGCACGTAGCGTTTTCTCCTTTCAGCGTTTGTACAACCCCCAAAAATCCTTTGATATTTTAGCATGGACATTTCATTTCTTTTCTGTAACCAAATTTTCTTTTTTGATTGTTCCTCCTTCTATCTTCTCTTCTTTAGATGTAGGATTTTTAGACTTTGGGACCACTCTCCCACCAAAACCTTAATTATACCCTTATGCCAGTATTACATGACTTGATAAAGTACACTTAGAGAGTGAAAATCGTTAACCCTCTTAGTTCTTTCGACTGTGAACCTACCTTGAGAAGAATGAAAAGTCTCAATTCTCAACAAGTTTATAAAATATAAACCATTTCTGCTGATAGAACCTCATTTTTCTGTTTGGATTGTAACCCTCTAACTACATATTTTGCATGCCCGATAATTACCCTTTCATTTAGTCTCGTACTTAGAAATGAGGTTACGTCCTTCATTATACAATAGGTAGCTGATTAGAAAGAGAGGTTGGAACACTGTTGAAGAAAGACGAATCTATTTGATCAAATACCACAAACATGAGGGAAAGAATTTCCAGATGATTCACTGACACAATTTTTTTATTAGCGGAAATCGATTGGTTTTCATGATACTACTTTTCCTACTAAACCAACATAGCATGTTGGTCCAATTTCTACTTTTCTTCTAGACTGCGAAGCATTTTATCCAACAGCGGGGGTAAAAGTAGACGCCCCTTTACCCTTTGGTATGTTGATATCTATTTCGACAAATCGCTTGCATCACATGTGTGGCCACCTGACCTCTATTGTGGGGTAGGAGGAGTAAGGGATTCAACTTTTGTGAACGAAATAGCGTTCGCCTTCCACACCGCAAGTTCTAGTTTAACCAAGCGACGCGTAATTTTTAGTTACCCTGCTCTTTACCAGTGCAGTTGCCAACCAGCAGCGTGTCAACAGTACAGCAGATAAGCTGGACATCTTGGAAGATCGCCTTAAATGTATCGTATCACCACGGGGATCGGTGCTTAGACCGCCGTGGTGCCCTACAAGTAACTGGGCATTTCTTTGTCTCAGTTTGGATTTCTCGGCCGCTAAGATAGCTGCTCATCATCCGAAGCAGCTTTACAAGCCCTTTTGCGTCCTCCAGGGCCTACAGTATCTCCTCCTATGGTTGAATTGAACACATTTCTTATGTAAGGACTAATGGCTGCGCAAAACTGACGCTGGCTAGGCTCTTCAACATAATCCAGTACCTATCCAAAGTTAAGTGTCCAGTTTGAAAATTGTTTTGGCAACTAGAAATTGCTTTAACTTTCCTGAGGTGGATTGTAAGTGCGGATGTTCACAAGAAATCATATAGATAAGGATGGAAGAGGAATTATGACGAAAAAATCTCCTAGCCCGAGCGGGAATCGAACCCGCGACCTCTCGTTTTCATGACGAGTGCGATAACCACTACGCTATCAGGCCCTAAGATTAGATCGTCATATTTCGCCTTCAGATGGACGTTCCATCTTGTGAATGAGAGAGTCCGGAGACTACAATACATTAGGCTGTTGCAAATGCACACTAAAGCCTATAGGAGGAGGGCGCTCGGGCTAGGAGATTTTTTCGTCATAATTCCTCTTCCATCCTTATTTCCTGAGGTGATCTTCAAGCCGTGAGGCAATCCCTCTCTAAGATTGTTCCTGCGCAATCTAACAGACAAAGATGGATGGTAAGCCAGCTGGCCTATCCTTCTTCTCAATCTATGCTAGTCTGGCTTTCTTCCATCACACAGCAGCTATCGTTTCGAAAGTATCAACTTGCAGTGTTGGTTCGACTAAGTTGACTGAGCCTCAAATCACTTCTTGGATGTCATACGACCCTGAAGTTTTTCATTTCTTTTCTCCCATCCACCTTGGTACCGAGGAGGAAATTACCATCCTCTTTTTATCTTATTCAACAGATCAACTACAATATAAACTGCAATTCAATTATACTGTACAAATTATGATTTCTTCGATACTATACCATTTTTTGCATGCATCTTGTAACCTGTTTTTGTTTTCCTCCTCTAAACTTTCTGTTTTTGACTCAAATAATTTAGTTTTTCATTTTTGTACTCCAGGTCTTTTTCAGAGCCGGAGTTTTGGGTCAGTTGGAAGAAATTCGTGACGAACGTTTGAGCAAGATTATTTCTTGGATGCAAGGTTACGTTCGTGCTTACCTCAGCAGAAAACTATTCTTGAAATTACAAGCTCAAAGGTAAGTGTCTCATTCTATGACGAAGTAATTGGAATTCAGGAATTTTCTAGTTTTCTCTCCAATTGTTTCCAATCAATATTCTTGTGATATTGATCATTCTAAATCAGTAGTTCCCAACCTTTAGGAGATGGCGGACCCCTTCAACGCATCGGCCTTTTTTTACAAACCCCCAACGAAAAAATGTTACAGGAATGAAGCAGAACTAATCCGTGGCCTATTTACAGGGGGGGGATTTAAGGACCGACCTCCCTCCCCCCCAGAGTTGAAAAAATTCAAGGGTGAGGAGCCGGTAAAATGAGCCGGAGCCAACTCAATCCCAGTTCCGTAAACTGCGGAGCGGAGCGAGCCCTTAGCTTCTGAATGACAAAAATTGAGGAGCGGAGCCGCTCTTTTGGCTCTTTTAGCTCCGGATCCGCACCCTTGAAAAAATTGCCCTAAAATATCATAAAATCCAGTTCAAAACGCCTTCCAGAAAAATTTTTTTCTCGGACAAAAATCAAAGAAATTATTTTCAGACTTTCTGCGGACCCCCGGGCTTGACTTCGCAGATCCCTTCGGGTCCGCGGACCCCAGGTTGGGAATCACTGTTCTGAATGAATTAGTTTAGCCTAATTCAGAGCCGGATTAAGCTTCTTGGCGCTCCTGGGCACTTCCTCGTTAGCGCCCCAGCGGAGAACAAAGAATTACTTTCTCTCTCTCTCTCTCTCTCGCATGCGCTCCTTCCCTCGCTATTCACTTTTTTTTTTTCGCCCGGGGCACGTGCCCGACGTGCCCCGTGGGTAATATGACACTGACTTAATTAGGAGTGAATAGTCCTACACGTAGTCGATCTTCAAACGTAATTGAAAGTGTTCAATCGGAATTTCGACAGGCTCAGATAAGTTTCATTCTTGGTAGACTTGAGAATCGAGTCAGTTGGGTGAATTTGTTCTTTAGATAGTGTACTCATACAGTAATTTAGAATCCATTGTAAAGTTTTTATTGAAATTAGGAGTTATGATCAATGTGAAAGAGGAGATGACTCCATACGTCATCATTATTCCAACTTTTGGGGAATGGTTTTCCGTTATATTGAAGGAATTATAGTCAATGTGACGGAAAATTTAACAAAGAGAGTGAGAAAGGACTATACAAAGTAAGTAGGTCCTAGTTGCGATAGGAGAAAAGAGTATAGTTTGTGAACAGATTACAATCTTAAAGCGAACTTTATGGATGTATCGATTAAGCGAGGTCTCTCAATTGATTCGTTAAACTCGCATTAGTCACCAAAAAAGTGTTCTAAAAATAACTTGCCGTCAATTTCGTGATTGGATTTCTTGTTTCTTATTGAGCAAACTCGAATGCAGTTTACGGTTTTACATTTATTTTTATTATTATTTTTTTTTCGGTCTGACATACGATACTTATGACGTTTTTCCGAGAGGACAGAGGGCGGAAAACGTCTCACAATAGACTACCTTTTATTTTATTGCATACAAAGCTGTAAAGTACACTTTAAGATCTGCATGTCGAATATATTTTACAGCCCTTCGTGCAGCAGAAAACATTATTATCTGTGGAACAGTTTTAAAGTCTTGAAAAGGATTTTTGTCTACATAAAGTCGCTTCCAAATTAATTCCCAACGATTGAGATGAAGTATGGATTATCATTCATAAACCCCAAAGTAAAATTTTTGTCGCTCTAGATCTGAGAGAAGAAACTCCGTGTAGTTATATCTCATTTCATTCGAGACAGTTGCTAGGAAATTACGTACGAAAGAATTGAAACTTTTTATAAGAAATTTCTACTCGAGAGCAAATCTATGATAGAATGCGCGAATTGTCGGAAGATGGAGGAGGCAAGACTTGAATAGGTACTTCCTCTTTCTTGAAAAAAAAAAAGGATGAAAATTCAAACGAAAAAGTACCGAGTTTGTTTCCAAACGTTGACGGGAACTTTCAGATTTTATGCCCGGTGAAGTCTCTGAAGATTAGAACTCTAGAGGGGCTTTTATTTGTTTCCCTCCGCGTACTATAATTGTATTACTGGGTTTTCGAAAAATAAAATTGTTTTAAATGATTCTCGCCTTTCGCCGTATTTGGAACTGCATAAAAATACGGCAATAAAGTGAAAAAGTAGCGAAAAAATTTCCGAAGGCGTTAGTTAATGAAAGAATGCGCGCATTACTGTCGCGTATTCAACTCGATAAAAAGGTACACGTGTACTCGCAAATTTCCTCCTCCCTTGTCCATTTGCATATTTTGTATTGCGAATGGCTAAGATTAATCATCATCGTAAATTTACGCCGCAGATTAGCATTGATCGTCATCCAGAAGAACTTGAGAAACTACCTGAAGCTGAGAACGTGGCCATGGTGGAAGATGTGGACCCGAGTAAAACCCTTACTCAATGTTGCCAACATCGAGGTGGAATTAGCGGTAAGTTTTTAATTACTCTACGTCTTGTAGACGGAGCACGCATTTTTTTTTGTCGAAAAATAAAATAAAAAATTCCGGCTAGAGTTTGTTCGTGTGGGAACAAAATGTGAACATATTATATTTATAACTTAATACTAATTTAGTAAATCACCCCTCTTCCCGATTGTGGTATACTCGTATACTCGCGTTATACTAGAATTCGCCTACACATTCCCCACTCGTAGGATACGTACTGGTTCTTTTTTTTTCTTTTCCTTTCACTCATTCTCCGTTCGTACTTTTCGTTTCATTCTTGTATACAACCGCGATACATTTTCTTAGTCAACCGTAGTCGATGCCGGTTAACGCCACCGGTGCAGGAAGTTTTCAATTAATTTTTTTAAGTGCGTGCACGTCTTTTAATTGATCGATATTTATACTTTGATCGTTCACCATGGTACTAATGACACCTATGGCTGAACGCAAACAGCGCCTGGAGGATGAACTTGAAGTCACTCGAACGGCGTTGGAGCGTGAAGAGAAGTTGCGGAAAGAATTGGAAGCGCTGAACAACAAATTGCTTTCGGAGAAAGGTAATTTGCTATCCTCTTTGGACCGGGAGAAAGGAGAGCTTTCCAGCATTTCCGAACGTACGGCCAAGTTACAGGCGCAGAAGAATGATCTGGACTTACAGCTCCAAGTAAGTACTTTTTATTATTATCTGAAATAGGGGTATGGGAACTTCCATTTGATCTTGAGAGAAAGGGCCCAATGAGTACGTTTTCAAAAGAATAGGGCATATTCTATTTAGAGGTAGCGAATCCTTGATTGCCGGCTGAAAAAGATTCTCGAAGATGGAAAGAGTGGTCAATATTTCAACGTAGGATATCATGGAATGTGCTGTACCGGTAGTTTTTAGATTACTGTTCAAGTGTGAGAGCTACAAATCGTAGGAGTACGAGGAATTTTCAAAGCCATCGGGCATACAGTCGTATATTGCGTCTGGTATGAGTCATACCGAGTGAATTTGGAATTCGGTGGAGTCTATTCGCCATCCTGCGTCGTAAAAATATTTGTCCGTTTTCACGTTCTCCGCTCATTTAACATAGTCGTGGTGGTTCAAGAATTAAAAAAAAGATTTCGAAGTTTATAAATAACGATGAAACTTAATTTACGTAGACGTATATGTATACACATATAATATGATGTCACGAGCATTGGGTTAAATAATCTTTTTTTTTTCTCTCTCGCATTTTGTGTTCATTCGAATGAAGAAATCATCGTAAATCATTTGTCACTCGACCATCGCTTTCAACATTTCCTCTAATTCCAGAAAACTAGATATACGCGAATAATAATATTTACAGTTTAAAACTGCACGTTGGAAATGACGCCAACTGAAGGAGCCTCGGGGCTCTGTATATTGGAGGCGATTGTTTTCGAATTTGAGATTTTTAATTAATCTGTCACTCGACCTAGACTTTTTTCGTAACGTAATCGCGTTCGCTTTGATCGATTGTCAAGCGCCTTTGTACTTGGCATTCGGCCACGATGAAAACCGTTTAACGAAATTTATCGCCATCTTTCTCGATATCTTGTATACGATAAGGTCGATATGCCTCCTCACTCGAGCAAATCCAATTCAGCAGGTGTGACATTTGTCTTGATACCGTGCATCATAATTTAGACTCGAGGGCGAAAAATGACAGATATGGGATATGGTCCAAAATTCGACTATTATTTATTACCCTATTTCTTTCGCGGAAACGTACGAAACGGATAAAAATGCCCCAAAAAAATGGTGTTCGCGCGAGGCTGCGCGAACCCCCGCGCCTGGAATTGGTTCAAAATAATATTGTCCCTTATGGAGTAAGCAGGACGATAAAAATAGCTGGAATATAAACTTTCGTAAGCGTATAGACCAATTCACGCTCGAGCGAAATTAATATTTAGGTTAAAAAAACGGATCTCGGCTTGTAATTTAGAAATACGAACATCAATCTGTGGGCGGGCCAGCAATCGATGACAAAGAGGAGGTTAAAAATAATGACCGTTGATCGAATGATACGACAATGCCGGGTGACTATAAATATTTTTTATGCTTCGAAAAATGTCAACACGCGAGAGATGATGACCTTAATGCGATTGGAGATGATGAATAGGTCGTTCGATCATCCACCTCTTCCAGATTTTGAATGAATGCGATTACAACTACATTATTTTAGTTTCAAATTTGATCTCGTGCTCGTGTTCAATTAAGTTTAACGGATCTTAAAATAATATATTTATTCATTTTTTCGACTTGATGGCGATGC
The DNA here is from genome assembly GCA_035079395.1 of Aspidiotus destructor. Taxonomy (NCBI): domain Eukaryota; kingdom Metazoa; phylum Arthropoda; class Insecta; order Hemiptera; family Diaspididae; genus Aspidiotus; species Aspidiotus destructor. The sequence continues at coordinate 3,005,206 of JAVHKZ010000017.1, read as the reverse complement.
GACTTTAGACCTACGTGACTGATCCAGGGCAATTTTTTCAGAGCGTCTAGAGAGGAAGAGTATTTTAGTTCGGGTTATCAAACGCTCTATTTTTTGTTACGTTAAGAAACCACTGGATGTAATGCAAGAAGGGGTAAAAAATGTGAAAATACGAGTCTCGATCAAGTTTTGACTCGCAATCGGATTGATTTGTTTTGGGTGGCAAAACTTTTAATAAATTCCCGAATAAGGAGGTAAACAATCCTGTTGGAAATACAAGTATAGCCTGTTCTAGGTTAACTGCTATAAATCGACTCATACCATATTTTTTCAAGTTCGAGACGAGAAATGAGCTAGTGAATAGGAACATGCAATTCTTCGTCTGAGTCCACAGCGTGTGAAAGCCTTCACATCGATTTGTTTTTTTTTTTTTTTAAGTTTACGAGGGCAGAAATTTTCCGGAAGGAGCTTTTAACCTTCTCTAGGGTGTACGATGCCCCCACAACAATCAATTTCAACAAGTTGAATTAGACCTCGCTATCTAAAATTAAATAACTGTTTCCTTCTACAGGATACCCAAGAAAGGCTCCAGCAAGAAGAGGATGCTCGCACTCAATTGTTCCAACAGAAAAAGAAATTGGAACAGGAGAACGGGGGCTTGAAGAAAGATGTCGAAGATCTCGAATTAGCTTTACAAAAGGTAAACAGAAAGATTCTCTCCTGAACTAAATTTCTATCAAATTCACTCTCTTATTCGATCTGTAATAGGCTGATCAAGACAAGGCCACCAAAGACCACCAAATTAGAAATTTGAACGATGAAATCGCCCATCAAGACGAACTCATCAACAAGTTGAACAAAGAAAAGAAACTTCAAGGAGAGTCCGTGCAAAAGACTTCGGAAGAATTGCAAGTGAGTTCTATTACATAGTTTTTTCTTAGTCATCTTAAACAGATTCTCTAATAAGAAGCTCGATTTCAGGCCGCCGAAGACAAAGTTAACCACTTGACTAAGGTTAAGTCGAAATTAGAGCAAACATTGGACGAATTAGAAGATTCCTTGGAGCGAGAAAAGAAGCTACGGTTAGTTAACAACAATTCGCTCTATATTGCAAAGTGTCCTTTTGATTAGTCTAAAATATTTTTACCTTCTTTGGATAGAGGTGATATTGAGAAGTCCAAACGAAAAATTGAAGGTGATCTCAAACTCACGCAAGAGGCGGTCACTGATCTAGAAAGAAACAGAAAAGAACTCGAGCAAACTGTTGTTCGCAAAGATAAAGAAATTGCTTCGCTCACTGCCAAACTGGAGGATGAGCAAGTGTTAGTCAGTAAGCAACAGAAGCAAATCAAGGAGTTACAAGCGCGCATTGAAGAGTTAGAAGAAGAGGTCGAAGCTGAAAGACAGGCTCGTGCTAAGGCAGAAAAACAGCGCGCCGACCTTGCTCATGAATTAGAGGAGCTAGGTGATCGACTTGAGGAGGCTGGTGGCGCCACTTCTGCCCAGATCGAATTGAACAAGAAACGTGAAGCTGAAATGAGCAAATTAAGACGCGACCTTGAAGAAGCAAATATTCAACACGAAGCCACGTTATCCAGCTTGCGAAAAAAACACAATGATGCCGTAGCCGAAATGGGAGAACAGATTGATCAACTTAACAAATTGAAATCGAAGTACGTACTGACAGTTTGTTGATCTAAAATGTTTTTTTTTTTTTTGTATCTGAATTGGAATAATAAGATGCGGACCATTTTTATTCCTCAATTCAGAGCCGAGCATCATGCGTCATACTTGGCCAATGATTTAAATAACACGAGAGCCGCTGTAGAGCAAATAGCTCGTGAGAAGGTACATTCATCCCTTCTCCCTTGTAGCACGATTTCAATTTTTCACACCCCCTTTCCTTCGTAGTCTGGTCGCATTTTACTCAATAAAAATATTGAAAAAAAAATGGTACCGACCTATATTATACTAACCTATTTTGTTATCTTTTTTTCTTTCCATTTTTACTCGATGACAGAGCTGAGAGAGAGAAGTGCCAATACGTGTGCGAACTGAACGATCTCCGGATCAGTCTCGACCATATCATTAACGATAAGGTTTGTGAAACAAAACAATTCAAGCGTTAAAAAAAACTGCTTCTTTGAGCGCTCTGTTTTGTGACTGTGGGAGTTTCCAAATTTCATGTTGCTTCTTGTGTTGTCGGACTGCGTTAATTACGTTCACTCGGTAGGGTTACAGATGGATTGCAACTGAGTGAGTTTATGGTTCTCTCTTCGACATTCTTTCAAAAATTTGAAAGTCAACTTGCTTTGAGAATGAAAATGCTATCCTACTGAAAGCTCACATCGCAAACTGAGTCGGAGCTTGAAAATTCTCTTGGCCGTCTCGCGCAATTACCATTCGCGCCTCAAATTTTTCTTTATCAAAATTTTCAGTCCTTTATAATGAAGTCCCTTCTCTCCAGGACTATTATTCGAGCTCCAGATTTTTTGAAGCCCAAAGATTTAAGCAAAAATTTCTTCAATGACGTCACGATTCGAGCTCAGAATTTTTCCGAATCTTTTTTCACTAAGGATCCACAGTTCAAAATGCATACAAATATCTGTATAACGTCACGATCTTGACGTGGATGTGAATGTTTACTCGAGCGATGTAGCGGATTGCCCGCGAAGAAACTCATCGTCAAGAGTGTGCTAATAAAGAGACACCATTTTGGCATTTTAGAGAAGTCTGAAGAGTCGGACAAAAAAAAATAATTATTTCGGAATTGCTTATAAATGAGATTTACTTCATTGGTGAACAAATTGCCATTATCGTTTGCAGGTTTTGACTACATTACTTCAATTATTGTCTTACAATGAGATATTGTCCAAAGGTTGCTCCGTTAACATTAATATTCTTGTGAACTAATTTATGTCTCTGTGTTGTTGCCCGAATATTCTAATCATACGTCTAACCCTTCACCATCTATGTTCTTTAACTCTTTATAACGAGCCTTGCTGTAGAATAAAAAAAATAATACATATGTTTAATATTCAACTATTGCTTACTTTTAAACTACATAGGCCGCAACTGAAAAGATCCTGAAACAAATACAACACCAATTGGCCGAAACTCAAGGTAAACTCGACGAAACGAACCGCACTCTAAATGACTTCGACGCTGCCAAAAAGAAACTCGCTATCGAAAACTCCGATTTACTCAGACAGCTAGAAGAAGCCGAATCTCAAGTATCCCAACTAACTAAATTGAAGATCTCTTTGGCTACTCAACTTGAGGACACCAAGAGATTAGCCGATGAAGAATCCAGGGTTAGTGTAAAAATCTCCATCATTGAAAGGTGTAATTAAAAAATGGCGAATGATTTACCACCGATACGTATTTCTACAGGAACGCGCTACTTTATTGGGCAAATTCCGTAATCTCGAACACGAAATCGACAATATTCGGGAACATTTGGAAGAAGAAACGGAAGCCAAGGCTGACCTGCAAAGGCAGTTGAGCAAAGCCAACGCTGAAGCACAGTTATGGCGTACGAAATACGAATCAGAGGGCGTTGCTCGTATCGAAGAGTTAGAGGAAGCTAAGTGAGTACCTACTCGCGAGTATTTTGAAAGCCTTAAGATTGGTATGTCGCAGTGGTCTTACTACACATGGACTTTTAACAGATTTTTAGACGAATTTCTATAAAAACTTCTCGTTTTTCAGACGCAAGTTACAAGCTCGTCTTGCCGAAGCTGAAGAAACCATCGAATCCCTGAACCAGAAGGTCATCGCTCTCGAAAAGACTAAACAACGTTTAGCCACCGAGGTCGAAGATCTTCAAATTGAAGTTGACCGAGCCACTACGATCGCCAATGCTGCCGAAAAGAAAGCAAAGGCCATTGATAAAATTATTGGCGAATGGAAGCTCAAGGTTGATGATTTGGCCGCTGAACTTGACGCTAGCCAGAAAGAATGCCGCAACTATTCTACGGAATTATTCAGACTTAAAGGAGCCTACGAAGAAGCACAAGAGCAACTGGAGGGCGTACGACGAGAAAATAAGAACTTAGCTGGTCAGTAGGATTCTTTCGATTGTCGGACTACCTACTATTATTATTTCTATGGATTAACCCTCACGTTGTTTTTTCTTATTAATTACAGATGAAGTAAAAGATTTACTAGATCAGATAGGAGAAGGTGGACGTAACATTCACGAGATCGAGAAAGCGCGTAAACGATTGGAAGTCGAAAAGGATGAACTACAAGCTGCCTTAGAAGAGGCAGAAGCCGCTTTAGAACAAGAGGAGAACAAGGTGCTACGAGCTCAATTAGAATTATCTCAGGTTAGACAAGAAATCGACAGGAGAATTCAAGAAAAAGAAGAGGAGTTTGAAAATACGAGGTAAACATTTGGTTTTGAGCATGAAGGAATTATTCGTGAGAAATGTTTGTTCTAAATTTCTGTTTTCATCAATTGTAGAAAGAACCACCAACGAGCCTTAGATTCCATGCAAGCCAGTTTAGAGGCAGAAGCTAAAGGTAGAGCTGAAGCTTTAAGAATGAAGAAAAAATTAGAAGCCGACATTAACGAATTAGAAATTGCCCTTGACCATGCTAATAAGGTAAAGTTGAGCCATATATTAAGCTATTTTTAGGCTCTACTCTCGCAACATTTACCTAGAGCATTATGTTTATTCAAAGGCTAACGTCGAAGCGCAAAAGAATATCAAACGCTACCAACAACAACTGAAAGATACCCAGACTGCCCTCGAAGAAGAACAACGAGCACGCGAAGATGCTCGCGAACAATTAGGCATTTCCGAGAGACGAGCCAACGCCCTACAAAACGAGCTTGAAGAGTCTAGGACTTTACTGGAACAAGCCGACCGCGGTCGTAGACAAGCTGAACAAGAGCTCAGCGATGCTCACGAACAGCTGAACGAGTTATCAGCCCAGGCCACCTCCATTTCCGCTGCCAAGAGAAAACTGGAAGGCGAACTACAAACCTTACACGTAAGTTAAGTCAAATTTTTCGATTAAATTTCTATCCCCGCAATCGAATTCAATGTGATTTTTATTTTGTCTAGTCCGACTTAGACGAACTCTTGAACGAGGCCAAAAATAGCGAAGAAAAAGCGAAGAAAGCCATGGTGGATGCTGCCCGATTAGCGGACGAACTTAGAGCCGAACAAGACCATGCACAGACGCAAGAGAAGCTGAGAAAGGCCCTCGAAACGCA